>JAHWFP010164878.1:0-46620 GCA_023313725.1 Lithobius niger | reverse complement strand
TGTGTTCGCAGAAGGGACCGGCGACTTGGACTGTTACATAAGATTTTCCACAGGGACACAATTTTGAATCCTGTCGACTACCTTGTGTCCCCTGACTACATCGGGAGGCATGATCACGTTAAGAAAATCAGAAGATTTCAGTGCAGAACAAATGTTTTGGCCAGTTCTTTTTTTTCCAAAAACTATCTGTGACTGGAGTGATTTAACAAGTGACACTGTGCAAAATCAAACCTTTCTTGCATTCAACAAGAGTTTGGTTGCTCAGCATACTGCAATACAGTGCAGCCACTCTGATACATAGTTGTATTGGAGTTGTTTGTTTTTATTTTAGATGTCGTTCTAATGCCTTATGGTGCTACGACTATTTTAAATAAATAAAGTACTACGTCTGCAACTTTACCCTGTTTAGGAACTGGATTTGGTTGAGCTGGGGGAGCGCCATTAACTCTGTTTGGAGCCGGGCTAAGATTTAATGTTGCAACATTTAGCCTTGCTAGTTCTAACTGCTCTAAGGCACCTCAAGACCCTGTAAGCGCCGCTACAAAGCTGGTGGCAGCGGTGGGATTTAAAGGTGCTGTGCTACTACACTCCTTCCCCCCTGCCATACTACCATGCCAGTTCATCTTAAGAAGAAGATGTCGCAGTAAAACTCAAAACTGCAAACCCCCCAGACGTCAGTAGCAAAGTAAAAACCCTACAGAAGAAGATGTCCACCTTACGTTAACACAAGGCACAACTGTAATCCTGTATCTAGCTGGAGCCGGGAAGTGGCAACCCTCCCTTCACAAGCCGTGAAGCAGCAGGCATGCCTTTGGAAGGCAGATGATTCCTTCAACCTTGGAGAAACTGGCCTCAAGCAGTACACAGTGCTCCCACAGTGAAACCACTGGACTGTTCAACTTGGATAACGCAGTGACAGTGCTCAAATTTCGACTGGAAGTGCGACCACTACAAATTTTGGATCCGATCTTCGATGGGTGATTGGATTGACAGACCGGACAGCGATTGTGTAGGAAAATTCAGGTTAGTGCATATGGGTATGCTCCGGTTACCAAGCCGAGTGTTTGATTCATGCATTTTATGTATTTAATTATCCACCAGAGTGCTACACCAGAGTGCTACACCAGAGTGCTATAAGAGTGTATTTTATGTCCCTGACTGGATTGGGTTGTAAGAGAAGTGTTTAAGTACTCGCTCTGTGCAACTATTATGAGAGTTATTTTGCGGCTACAAGTTTAACTGTAAAGATTTAAAACTAGAACGTTTTTTTTCTTTAAATATTTGAATTAACCTAAACTTTCAACATGGAAGAATTAGAAGCTATTCTCGATCATATTCATTACTAAGACTTAAAGAAAGCTTGTTTGAATTTAGATCTTAACTGTTTGCGACACTAGACATGAGTCCGTTGATGTTATAAAAATAGCGTTTAACGATAACAAACTCATGTTGGATGAGCTATCAAATGAACTGCTCAGTGCCATTGAAAAACGTGATGCTGCTATTTTGGCCAAAAAATAGATCGCTCTCAAGGAGAACAAACTATTTCTTAAAGCCGAACAGTTGAAACTAGAAGCTTTAAAGTTAGAAGAAGCCGAGAAAGCTTGTGCTCATGCCGCCCGTGAGGCCGACAAGAATCGAGCCCACGATTTAATGATTAGAGACACAACCGCCCAGACTAGCGATGCTACTACGGCGCTTGCGATTAAGAAACTAGAACACAAGTTAGAACTAGCTAACAAACAAATTGAATTAGCTAAGTTGAGATCAGCAAACGGCAACGTTGGTACCAATCCAGTCCAGGTTTTGCCTAGTGTAACTTCCGGTCTAAGGCCCGGAAAAATTTCAGACGCAGTTAGGTTATTAAATAGTTGGGGTCCGAAATCGGAAATCAATTCGTATTTAAAAATCTTTGAACGAACAATGGAAACTCAACGTATTCCAAAGAGTGAATAGGTCTTACAATAGGTTACAACCCCTGTTAGGTGAAATTTTAGTAAAGGTATGCGATCAGATGAACGCAACTAATATGCACGATTACGATCAAGTTAAATTAAAGTTGCTTGATAGGTTTGTACAGACTAAGGAGTCCGTCCAATCTGCATTTCGCAGTCTTGAAAAAGAACAAGACCAGTTGTATCACGAGCACGCTTTTGAGCTCAAAACTTTATTTTCCCGATGGTTGTCACTTGCGGGTGTTAACGGTAGTTTCGATAACCTGTTCTTGTTAACCTGTTCTTACTAGAACAATCCATGAAGTCATGCCCAGTCAGTTTGAGAAAATGGTTGCCCGACCAGATAAAATTTGGGACGCTACAGGAAGCAGCCAAACTGTGTGATGATTATACCACACGCAACAAGCAAATCTCCATAGATGTTGTTGTTAAAACTGGTAAAGTGCAAACTGGCGCACAGCCAGCCAGCCAGGCCACCAAGGCTTCGTCCAGCTCACGAAACGGTAATAGGAACCGTCGTCCAGCAGCTAAACCGGCCGGTCCTGCAGAAGGTCAAAGCGACTCCACTGGTGGGAATTCTGCCAGCTACAATGCTAATAAAGCATTCGACCAACCTCGTAGGCCAAGAGCCAACGATGGCACGTGTTTTTTTTTGTTTAAAACCCGGTCACGTCAGTAAAAATTGTTTCGCACTTAAAGCCCAAGAATCCCGTGATTCCGAAGCTTCTCCAGCTAGTAGTAATTTTATTATTAGCCAACCTCCTGAACTTGTCGTGTCAAAGCACATTCACGAGTGGAGCGTTAACGGTGTTAAGTGTTTAGTGCTTAGGGACACTGGGTCCACTCACAACGTTATTTCTAGGGATTTGGTTAAACCACACCAATTCACGGGTGAGTACACCCACTGTAGTAACGCGCTCACGGAGAAAACTACAGCCCATGCCATCGCAAAAATCGATGTGCTAACGCCCTACGGGCCTTTAACTACCAAGGCTTTGGTCACTGATCACATTGGTCAGCATTTTCAGATGCTTTTAGGCATTCCTTCCCAGACTATTCTGTAAGAAAGGGGATAAAAACGTTACCTCCTTTTGCAAACGCAGTGACTCGTTTTCAAACACGTGACGAGCGACAGCTCCCGATTTTACGACCTAATTATCGTGAGTTAGCATCTAATGATGATGACAGTTCAGCAAGCGAGTCTGAACAGCGTGAGGTTCCTCCACGAGTAACCCCCGAGGGTTTTGTCAATCCTAGAGTAGATCGTTTAGATGAGGCGATACTAGGGCCCCAAACAGACCTGCAGTTTTCAAAACTTCTGAATATTGATAAACCTGCTTTTGCTAAGTTGCAAATTGAATGCCCGACTTTGACGCAATGTTGGAAGACTGCTGAAGTTCCCTTGTAACAGCAGGACGAAAATAACGATTTTTCGTTGAGAAAGGATTGCTTTTCAGAAAGCCCTTTCGTTCTTTAGGCAAGCCCTTAATCGAGAGACAGCTAGTGCTTCCTAAAGAGTGCAGGAATTTTGTCTTAGATACAGCGCATGCCAATGCATGGGCAGGCCATTTGGGCCGGTCAAAAAACTAAAGACCGTGTATTGACAAACTTCTACTGGCCACATTGTTTTACCGATAGAGAACATTTTGTAGAGTCATGTTTGATGTGCCAGAAAAATGGCAAAACAGGGTAAAAATTTGTTGCTCCCATGGTGTTAGTGCCCATGGGTGGAGAGCCTTTCAATAGGTATGTTATTGATATTGTTGGGGTTCAATTAGGCCTACAAGCAAGGCTGGTTTTAAGTACATACTTTCCCTACTTGACCCTGCAACAAAGTTCCCTGAAGCTGTTCCCCTCAAGGAGGCTAACAGCCAAAGTGTTGTCGATGCACTTCTGCAAGTATTTTCCCGACATGGATTTCCTGGAGAGCTCCAGTCCGACCTGGGCTCACCCTTCGTTTCTGAACTCACCACTTTGTTTTTGGAAAAATGCGGAATAAAGTGTATTAATTCCAGGGTTAACCACCCCCAATCAAACAGCGTCGAACGCTTTCACCGCACACAAAAAGCAGTGTTGCGCGCAGTATGCTATGAGCATCCTGAAGACTGGGAAAGGTGTTTGCCCGGAGCAATGTTTGCTCTTTGAACAGCTCCTCATGAGAGCACCGGCTTCACTCCTGCTGAGCTTGTTTATGGCCATAACATCAAAGGCCCACTGGAGTTGGTGAAAAGCTAGTGGGTTGAGCCTGACGTTCACCCAAGTGTTTAAGAATACATTCTGGATTTACTTCAGAGATTCAAGTATTCCCGTGAAATCTCTCAAGAGAATATCACGAAGTCACAGTTGAAAAACAAGTCATTATATGATAGGCAGGCCACTGAACGAAAGTTCAAGGAAGGAGACAAAGTCTTAGTACTCAAGCTTTCTAGAACCAATAAGTTAGACATTTATTGGGATGGCCCATGCTTGGTGTTGAAAAGTTGTCTTACACAAACTATCTAATAAAAAAATCGTTTGGTGGTCAGAAGGAGACAGTCTACCACGTCAATCTTCTCAAGCCTGATGTACCTAGGGAAGGGGCTACTAACTATGCCTTTTCTGATGAACGTGAAACTACTCACCTTGACCATGTTTGAACAGGTCAGCCTGGAGATGGCCACCTTACTGCCAAGGAGGCTATGGGACGCTTTAAGAAAGTAGGCTCTTTAACTGAACAGCAGAAGAGCGACTTGCTCGATGTTTTTGAACGAGTGGATGGTGTTTTCTCCACTTTACCAGGCCGTACAGACCTAGTTACTCACGACGTTGAATTAATAGATCCACACGTGAAACCCTGCAAATACTATCGCCATGCGAAGTATGAGCGTGACTTGATTGTTACGGAAATTAAGTGGATGGCGACTCGCAACCGACTCGCAACACAGGTCTCCCATGATTATTGTTCAAAAGGAAGATGCCAGCCCTATTGACTACCGTGAATTGAACAATAATACTTCACAAAGACTACCCCATTCCCTACGTAGAGGAATGTATTGAACAAGCTGCAAAATAGAAGTACATCTCCATTTTCAACCTCAACAGAGGATTTTGGCAAGTGCGTTTGACGCCACAGGCTTCTTTAGCCGCCACTATTACGACTCCCATTGGGAAGTTTGCTCCCCTCATGATGAACATGGGGACGAAGAATGCTCCCTTCTGCTTTCAAAAGCTGATGGATGGTGTCACTAGGGGCATGGAAGATTATGTTACTCCTTTCCAAGATGACCACCGCTGTTGGTGCCGAAACGTGGCAACAACATCTCGATCATATCTTTAATTTTCTTTCTGCTGTCAAGAAAGCCGGACTCACGGTCAATGCCGGTAAGTCGCAGGTTGCTTGCAGCAAAGCCACCTTTCTGGGTCATGAAGTTGGTGGAGGATCTCGAACGCCTTCTGAAGTCAAAGTTTTGACTGTGTAAAAATTCACCAGGCCACAAACTAAAAAGGATGTCTGTTCTTTTCTCGGTTTGGTAGGGTACTGTACATTAATCACTATTCTGAGATCTGTGCGTGTCTTACAGACTCCTTGAAAAAGGAAGCACCAGATCCCGTTTTATTGGATGAGTCTAAACTAGACCCCTCAGCCGCCGCCGATAGCCGAAATCGTCACCGGAAATACGTCAGCCGCATATTCACCGCATTTTTGTTAGACTAGCCATGTCGTCTTTTTAGGTTTTTCTTTTACCAACCAAGTTTGCCTGATCGAAAATTGACATCACAAGCAATTTTTAGAGGCATTTCCGCATATTTGAGAGTCAAAAAAATCAAATTGCTGCAAGGAAAATAGGTAATCCGAAGCGTAATTTAATTATCTTTTATATAGGCACTAGTCTCATCTTTGTAGGTGCTTTAGTTCAAGAGGAGTCGCTATGCGTACACGAACATGATACGTTTTTAAGGATGCAGATTACGTAATTAAGTTAACTCAAGTTTGCAGAAAACTAAAAAAATGTGTTTCATTTTAACGTTACATTTAATGGTGTCGTTTGAATTTATTTCCTTTGCCAATATAACCTATAATTTGTGGGACTTGCTAAACATTTATGTGGTTTGTATGAGTCAGCACTTGTTACCGAAATGAGCGCAGCAAATTCTGCCACGAAAATGTTGCTTTTTAAATACTCCGTGCTGTACAATACTACTACGCGATGGAGAGCTGGGGCTGTTTGAAGGCGAAGAGGAGGTACCAGTCTCTGGCAGAGCAGGGTGTCCCTGGCGGATCCGCATTTAGGGACAAATCCCAGGACAAGTTCGGCCACGGTATTGCTTAGGCGCAATAAAATAAATGTCAGAGGTTTGAACAATATACCGTGGATCGCTGTTAATACTCGGCGCAGCTTAGGTAGAAAAAGTTAGTAACTCAGAAACGGGTTTTTGGTTTAGGGGACTGTTGGTCTCTTTTCTCTTTTCTCCTCTTGGTTTTATTTGGCATCCACAAATCGTAACATCATGAACACAGTTACATGAACACAGTGCCTTCTAGGAAAGGTGTGGGTATTTACATGGAAAGTTACGTAGCCAAACATGGCCTATTAGGAAGAGTGAGAACATTTAGAACATTTACTCTTACTTGGTTAACACCCAAGGAACATTTGATAGAGTAGGATTTTGGCGTCACATCTTACGTCTAGGAAAAGGAAGGGATGACTTACAGTTTGTAGGCTTGTTTGGAGTCCCAACTCTAGAGTGAGGAACAGAATACACAATGACATCAGAATACTGGAAATCCCACAAACAGTAATATGGGACAGCAACAGGCTCGTAAGAAGGACAATCTCCTCATTTCAATGGAAAGGATTGGTAAAGCATAACTCTAACACTTTTTGTTGTGGCCTCAGCCCAAAGGAGCCAACTGGTTGGGGAGAGGAGAAGATTAGGAACAAAACATTTTCAGAAAAAGTAAACAGAAAAACAATAGCACTAAACAATGGTTACTCAGGAAGTTGCTTATCATTGTTATAACAAAGAGAGGTGGGAGAAAGCTTGCCAGGCCTTATTAATAGATGTTGGGGAGTTACATTGGGAGCAGATGGGACAAGGACAAGAGTCCCAGACAAGGGAACAAAAGGAACTGGTCTAACATTTCCCCCTCGAGGCCTACAAGATTTTTCCATAACACAATGTCGTTACACAACATGATAAGTTGTAAGGTACTTATATAGGCAAACATACCGGGGGGTGCCCCCCCCCCCGTCGTGGGCATGAGAAGGGGCAAGTCCATATGGGTAGTAGAGCGATGGTACCGATACACACCTCATACAGAAGGAGACAGTATGTTCCCTGTAAGAAGGGAGCATAAACATGGCTTCTAACAAGAGCGCAATGAAGAACATAAAACAGCACATAGCTACTAACAAGAGCTATAAAAGGATATAAAATGGCACATAGCTACTAACAAGAGCTATAAAAGGGCACATAGCTACTAACAAGAGCTACTAGTTTAATACATTTATGACACCATAGCTACTGACAAGAGCTAGAAGTAGGGTACATTTATGACACCATAGCTACTGACAAGAGCTAGAAGTAGGGTACAAAATGACACTTAGGTACTGACAAGAACTGGAAGTAGGATACAAAATGACACTTAGCTACTGACAAGAGCTAAAAGTTTGGTACACACTGGTAAATTAAGAGAAAAGTAAGAGAAAGTGGGAAGTGTTAAGAGCGCCAGTCGGAACACCTTGTTAAAAGGGATTTAACACCTTAAGGAATACATATTAGTTAGGTTAAATACGAAAACAGCATAAACAACATCAGCAAAAAATACACTTTTAGGAGGACTTAAATGTCTCCTCTATGTCATCATCAGAGTTGACGACGATAGTTAACTGCGGTGTAGCCACGGCAGACAAAACGGCAACTGGTGGCAGGCCACGCAAACGGCGAGAAACACGTTGAGGTCTTGGCTGTGCAGGGGGCGAAGATGGAGGAGCGGTGTTGGCGTCGGAGGCCTCGGTGGCCTAACGGCCTGGGGTGTATTCTCATTGTCAGAGTCCGAAGAATCTACCCTATCCTCAGGAGGAAATGATGGCCCGTCCATTGTCCATGGTAAAGTTCCAGTGACGGTGCCCATCCCCGGCGGGAATAGACTAGACGCATTCTGATCCTCGTAGAAGGTCACATTGGTGCTGTATAGATAACGCTGTTTGGCGAGGCTAAACACTTTATAGGCCCGACGCTGGTGGTCATAATAAAGATGAACACACGGTTCAGCTGTGGGGGCGTAGGGACCGCGCCGGGTCTTATCAATGTGTGAATACGCAAGGCAGCCGAAGCGCCTGTGACGAGTGACGTAAGGTACACGGCCGGACCACTTTTCTAGAGGGGTTTCTCCCCCTGGCAGGGATTTTGACCCAAGACAGTTTCTTGCTTCCGCAGACGCAAGGATAGCCTCCGACCAGAACTGTGGGGGTAAGGCTGCGTCGTTAAGGAAAGAACGTGCCATTGACTTAAGAACACCATGTGCTCGCTCGACTCGGAGATTGTGCTGCGGCGTGAAAAACATGAATTTGACATGATGAATACCTTTGACAGCGTAGAAGGACTGGAAAGAATGGTTAATAAACTCCCCGCCATTGTCAGATGAGATGCGGAGTAGTTGATGACCAGTCTGTGTCTCGGCATAGTGGACGAGGTCCTGGAACACTTCGAACACTTGGCTCTTCTGCACGAGGGGAAACACAAAGTATCTACGAGTGTAGACATCAACTACAGTGAGGAAAAACATCTCGCCGCCAAGACCAGGTACATTACTAGGACCACAAATATCCAGGTCTAGCTGCTTCATAGGGCGTGAAGCAATGGGAAAGTTTAGGCGATGATGAGGCTTCTTCTTTGTCTTTGTAGAAATGCAGACAGGGCAAAAGGGGGAGGCCTTTCCTACAAGTGTTGGGCCAATAACTTTCCCAGCGACGAAAAGACGTTTTATCTTGTCATGGGGCGCATGCCCATAACGGCGGTGCATCATGTCAATATGGCACTTAGCTGCATTTACCACTACGCAAATGTTGGGGGTTTGAATGCGAGAGTCCCGAACAACAGAGCCAGTCGTCTCAAACAAGTTATGTGTCTTGTGGAAAACAAAGCTAAACTTGCCTGTTGTAGTCGAGTACACGAATAGGCGTTTGGGAGAATGTCTCACTTCATAATCATCATTGGTCAGAACGCCTAGGGACACGTAGTTGGCTCTTGCAGCCTCAACATAAATGGCATCTCGCAGGATGAGTGAACTCGAAAACTGGGTGACATGCCTGTTGACTGAAGATACTTGGACGTCTCGTATCTTGTATCCATGCACAGTTGCACCAAGAGTGGCAAGAGACAGTTCAATGGTCGGGCAATTGGACAGATCTACATGGTCAGGCTTAACGTTGAGCACATGGCAGTCATCTCCCGAATCGAGACGGAAAATGCGCCTATCCACTTTTGAGTAATGGGAGAATCCACCCAACTGCTGATTCTTAGGGGCATCCGGCCGCGGGCGGTTCCGGCGACGAGGGTTAGATTGCTGTTGTGGCTGTAAGGGTGCCGGGGTCACATTGTTGCCACAACGAGAACGAGTATGCCCATAACCATAACAAAGATCACATCGTTGACCAAAACATTGTTGCTTCGGTATGAGGGTACATTCCCCGAACTTGTGGTCTTGAGCTCCACAGGACCAACATCAAGCGGCGGAAGGAGAGTTACGACATGGGAAGCGGCTACTACTGGTGTCGGAGAAGGCAGTACTGGCAAGAGGTTAGGATAATAGATAGGTTGGGGCATGTAGGCTGGTGCGCCCCCCCCCCCCATAGGGGTTTGGCGGCGTTGGTTGATAACCTGCTGCTTGCTCCAAAAGGATTTGCTTGTGTGCAAGACTCGTTTGTAAGCCTTCAAGTGTAAGGGCTTGTTGGTGGTAAAAGTACTCTTTGGTGGCGTTGAACTGGGGCCTATCAAGTCCATCGAGTATGACAAGGGAAACTTCGTGCTCTGTTATTACCTTACCAGCAGCGGCACAACCTCGACTAAGTCCCACCATACGAGTAATGTACATAAGGATTGACTCAGTGGGAAGTATTCGAGTCCTGATGAATTGTCTATAGAGGAACTCTCTATAATTCTGGTGTTGTTGGCCATATCGAGCCTTTAAAGTGTCCCAAATCACCCTAGCTTCGGTAACACCTTGGAACTGGTAAAGGATGGAGGGCGAGATTGTTTGGAAAAGGAAACAAAGGCAATCTCCATTCTTCTGTCGATAGGCGGCAATTATATCGGGATCAGCGTTTGGTGCTGGAGCAGCCTGGTCTAGGACAACTTCCCAGCCATTCTTGACTTTGAACCCTTGCATACGCAGAGCCCATATGGGGTAATTGTCCTCGGTCAGTATCTCAATACCTTTGTAGGTTGGACCGGCGGGTAGACCCATATTGGGGTATGCCCAATTCATAAAAGCCATGATAAACTAAAGGAATTACAAGATTAAAGAAAAAATATGAGCATCAATCCTCAAAAGCACGACAGGGTTCACCACAACAAGAGGCACCATACACTATGCCACCCATAAAGACTTGTTGTCGTAAGAATGGATCTCCCAGTTTAAAACATAAAACTGGAAAAAGGAGGAAAAATCAAAAGGGGGACTAAGACACTGTGAATTAATCACAAATAGTCGACTCGATTTCATTCAAATGGGAGGAATGTGAAGAGAAGGGAAAAATAATATATATTGGGTCATAAAAGTTGTGATATGCAGACAAAAGTGAAGTGAGTAGTTGTTGTAAGGTAAAGGGGAATATCCCATGTCACGGGGAGAAGGAGAGACCTTACAAGCACAACCACTTGTCTCTAAGTGGTTGAGCCCACATGAACTCCAGGTGTAGACCCTTAAAATCAAGATTTTAAAGCAAAAAATCCTGAAATAAAAACAACTTTTATCACTTAGTGGTCTAAAATCACTTGACACAATTAGAGAGAACAGTGGAAAATTAAAATTAGCTTCAAACCATGATCCAACAGGTCAGTTGAGAGTAATCAAAGTTCAGTAGTACTAGTGTGTTTCTTGATAAAAGAGCAAAAAAAGTTTGGGACGTAGTGTAAACGTTTGGGGATTAGTTTGACATGATAAAGGAAGGTCATTGGGTCTTGAGTTGAAGTTTTATTTTGAATTGGGGGGTCACGATAATTAGAGAAGTAGTTCAGGCACATATCATTTAACAAAACGTAAGTTAGCAAAAGGGGAACAAGATTTACATGGGGTCACATTTACCATTTAATGTCTTCAGGTTGGTTAAACGTGTAAGGGTTCACATAAAGTCTGACATCTGTAAGAGGGCTAACTAACATTTGGAAAAAAACATCGAGATACGTGGGTAACGCTGAAAGCAAAACTTTGTAAAAAAAACAACTAGGTTAGCAAAACATGCCCTTTCGTGTAAATTCTCAAGGCAGATTACAGTTATTTCACACATGTCATGATGTTAAAGAAAAGGCAGATTTTTCAAAAGGCATGTTATGTAGCACACAACACATAAGCAGTGAACAAGTATAAATACCAAAACATAAAATGCGTAGACACTTAGTAAGTATAAATAAGAAGTACTAAATCTACAATTCTCAGTACTTAATTGTACTAATTAATGTACATAATTGCATTAAATAGGCATGCAGTTGAACTGTAAAAGAAATTATGTTCATGGTTATCGTTTAGGTTAGGTTCAAAAATCGTGTGTCTTCGTGGAAAGGGAAGAGAAAAAAAAACGATTCGTTAAAACCAACAGGAACGTGGACGGGTAAAAAAAACGCAGCAAACCAGTCCATTAGCTCGGCAGGGATACACTACGGTGAAAGTCGGCTACCATAAGTGTACTAATTAACGTAATGTGCAAGCAAAATTTGCAACGAAAATTTACCATCTGAGCTACCACAGTGACAATTTTTCCACATTTAGCACAAATGCAACTTGAAATGGTTGCTAAGGCAATAACACATTAATGCTTGTGCTACAAGAAGTGTGAGCACAGCGACAATTCACAACCAAAATTGTTACCATAAATAACACACATTTTCGCTACCAAAATTAACACAAAAGGGCTACCAAAAGCGAAATACAACCAAAATTAACCCAAGTTACTTCCAGTTTTAACACTACCAATCTATGCTACCAGAAGTGTGGGACTTGCTAACCATTTATGTGGTTTGTATGAGTCAGCACTTGTTACCGAAATGAGCGCAGCAAATTCTGCCACGAAAATGTCGCTTTTTAAATACTCCGTGCTGTACAATACTACCACGCGATGGAGAGCTGGGGCGGCCGTTTGAAGGCGAAGAGGAGGTACCAGTCTCTGGCAGAGCAGGGTGTCCGTGGCTGATCCGCATTTAGGAACAAATCCCAGGGCAAGTTCGGCCACGGTATTGCTTAGGCGCAATAAAATAAATGTCAGAGGTTGAACAATATACCGTGGATCGCTGTTAATATTCGGCGCAGCTTAGGTAGAAAAATAGTTAGTCACTCAGAAACGGGTTTTTGGTTTGGGGGACTGTTGGTCTCTTTTCTCTTTTCTCCTCTTGGTTTTATTTGGCATCCACAAATCGTAACATCATGAACACAGTTACATGACCAAACATGGCCTTCTAGGAAAGGTGTGGGTATTTACATGGAAAGTTACGTAGCCAAACATGGCCTATTAGGAAGAGTGAGAACATTTAGAACATTTACTCTTACTTGGTCAACACCCAAGGAACATTTGATAGAGTAGGATTTTGGCGTCACATCTTACGTCTAGGAAAAGGAAGGGATGACTTACAGTTTGTAGGCTTGTTTGGAGTCCCAACTCCGGATTGAGGAACAGAATACACAATAACATCAGAATACTGGAAATCCCACAAACAGTAATATGGGACAGCAACAGGCCCGTAAGAAGGACAATCACCTCATTTCAATGGAAAGGGTTGGTAAAGCATAACTCTAACACTTTTTGTTGTGGCCTCAGCCCAAAGGAGCCAACTGCTTGGGGAGAGGAGAAGATTAGGAACAAAACATTTTCAGAAAAAGTAAACAGAAAAACAATAGCACTAAACAATGATTACTCGGGAAGTTGCTTATCATTGTTATAACAAAGAGAGGTGGGAGAAAGCTTGTCAGGCCTTATTAATAGATGTTGGGGAGTTATTGGGAGCAGATGGGACAAGGACAAGAGTCCCAGACAGGGGAACAAAAGGAACTGGTCTAACATAATTACAGCATATTTCATTTGTTGTGTTAAAAATTGTGTTTACGTACTTAAGACTTAATGTGGCATAAAACTAAAACTTACATGCGTAACAAACGCTTTAGCTTAAATAAATTTTATATTGCTATCATTTTAATGTAGGAAATGCCAAAATTCGTGTAGGCTAAGCCAATAACCGGCGAAATTGTCTCAAGCCGAAAGCGGCCAAAAATATAGTCGGCTAAGATCAGGTAGCCGAAAATTAGCCAAATATTTTCATTAGCCAGTCGAGTAACTTAAAATTGATCGGATGAGAGGTCTAGTCTAAACAAACAGCGTTTGACTCCTTGAAACAAGCTCTAGTGACGTTTCCAGTCCTGACAGCTACCAACTTCAGTCAAACTTTTATTTTACAGTGCCACTGTTCTGAACGAGGTATGGGTGTTATTTTGCCCCTAGTGTTCGATGGTGAAGAACATCCCTGTCTTTATGCTTCACGCAAATTGACAGCAAGGGAACAAAATTTTGGAACTACAGAAAAGGAATATGCTTGTTTGATCTGTGCCATTGCAAAACTTCGTCCGTACATTTATGGCACCAAGTTTCTCATCGAATCAGATCACAATCCGCTTCACTGGCTGAAGCAAATGTCTGGCAAAAATCCCAGATTGTTGCGTTGGAGTCTTACTCTTCAAGACTATGACTACGAGGTCAAATTCAAACCTGGAAAGTCCTATACTAATGCAGATACTATGAGTAGGTAATTTGTTTAAGCAACAAATCGTTGAGTTTTTATTATTAAAAGCAAAACCAGTGGTAGAGCCGAAATTTGCTCTGCTTTTTTTTGTGTATGTAAATTTTCTTGAATTGTTAAGAGGTACCTTGTCAGGACAACCTCACTCAAAGGAACTGTCAACTTCCCATTTCGGACTTTGCACCTAAATTTTAAGTGCCAATGCTATTCTCCATGTCACTATCAACGCCTTCCTTTGTGGAGAGATTATACGACACGTTTAAATGTTCATATAGGTACATTCTACGGGAGTTTAGTGGTCCCTGGCTATCTCCTCTTTAAGTTTTCACGAAACATTTTTCTTTAAAAAAAAATTTGTCTGTCTACCCCTGGGAGATAAGGGATAGCCCTGTTTAAACGGTTGTTGGGTATAAGCCATAAAACCTCCCAGCATTGTATTTTTATGTGTAAGTTATGGGGTCTACCTCAAAACCCTTCTGTGTTTAAATTTTATATGTAAACAAGTTGTTTGGTAACCTCAAACCATTCCAGTGGTATTTTGTTAACTTTAAATAGAGCTTATAGTTACACATGCTCTCAGAGTAGGTCCTGAGGAGTGCACCTCGAGGTTTTTTTTCGATGCTTTCCTGAATAATAAAAATAGCATCCTGTGCACGGCTGACGAGTTAGAGCATTAAATGTTGCGATTATATCATTTAACAGTTAACAGTTACAAAAACATGACCTGTACTTTTATTTTGCTTAAATATTCAAACGGTGTGTAAGATATTCCTGCACAGGCAGCGCGGACCACCAAAAAAGTTTATTTCTGTAAAACTAGTGTTTTTAACTTTGTAAATTTTGCGTTAATTTAACTTTGCGACAAAATCACAAAAACGAGAATTAAAGTTAGCAATTTTATTTTACGTAAAATTAGTGTACTTTTAAAACTTGTCAATCTGGAGCTAGGACTAAGTAGCTGAAAACCTTTTTTTTCGCACATTTTGAAAGTAAATGGCAAAACGACAAATGCTGTAGAAGTTGGAACTTTCTATGATTGTTTGATGATTGCATGAACCAAGGGTGTTTCTTTGCAAATTTTAGTTACATGGCTTGGCAACTTGTGTTATAACATACCTATGTGCACTAACCTTTTGTTGTAGGCTTTTATTTGGAGTTCAACAGGAACCCAGAATAAAATCTCCCGTGTGGGGGCATGTAAAGATTGGTTAGGAGACCCGACACCAACCATCAACAACTCGGGGATGCAATTTTTTTTTCTCTTAGCTCTATTTTTCGCAACCCAACTTTAAAAATATATATCTTCACGGAAAATGGACAGAAACGACTCTGGTTTTCACCGTTTAATAGCCCTGAACTTTATCTACTATTCTGTGAAAACAGAACTGTAAAAATCATCATACTTTGATCTCCACAGCCATTTGAAAAAGTGTTCAAACCGAGCGCCGCCGCTTGCAATTTACGTCGCCGTTTTCCACCAAAACTTATAAATATTTATTTGCACTCTTGAATTTTTTAATAGGCATAAAGCCGACTAGCTTAGTATTGTTGCAGGAGAGGCTGCCAATCGGCACTCATCCGCATACATGTGTGAGGACCTGTCTGAGTCAGTCTCTCCTCCTCCAGAGGTCCCTCTGGGGGGGGCGCGGCGCCCCCCCGTAGCTCTCCTACAGAGACACGGTTTCCCTCCTCCTGGCAGCCAGGCAGTAGGTGTAAATCCCAGCCCCAAGTGAATTTCGATAGCATAGTTCAAGATCTCAAAGGCTAGAGGTTACTACGGCGGTCGGAGCAGAGATGCCCAGTCCGAGTGTTGCCATGCCGGCCAAGGTAGTAGTTCTTGATAGTAACTAGTTTAACTTGAATTTAATTTTTGGAACAGTATTTCTAAATTTTTAGTCATAAATTTTAAACTTAACTTCTAGCTTTTGAACTTATATGTAGTCAACCGCCATCGGCATTTCTGGCCTTGGACTCCGATAATTTAAGGGTTTAAGGTCCCCTTCCTAAAAACCGGCTTTTTTCTTGTTTATGTAAACTCAGTGTTTACTAAATAATCTAAAGATCACCAAGATCTCGCGTGCATTATCATCGAAGCAGAGCTTTCGAATGGTTGTTTCCATATAATACTAATCTTGATTCAGTGTGATAGATTGAAGTGATTTTAGTGCAAGAGTTGCTAACTTCTTTCAAACGACTGTTTTACTAAATGTAAAGTTCATCATGTAATTCAGAGGGTTGTGATAGCCCAAACCGACTTTTTCTAGGCCAAATTGTTGTGAACTTAATTCAGTTCTATTTTGCCGATTTAAATGTAAATCCAGTGCGCTTTCTGTAAAGCTTAAGTTTTGTAACCAACTAGTTACTTGTTGTAAGTTAAATTGTCATGTTTTATTAAACTCAAAAGAAAGTTGTATTAAACGACAGTTTGACTTCCGAGTCCGATTTTATTTGCAAGGGTTAAATAATTACAAATCATTTTTATTCTAACTCCTAAGTAGGCATTTTAAATACACACCCATCGTGGTGGCAGCGAACCATGATTAGTTAGCTCATAAAAGTTTAGTTAGGACGTTAACGCTCTTCTCCTAACCGTGCAGTAGACACGCTATGCTGTTTTTCCGTGAAAGTAAAAACCGCAATTTATGAACTATTCTAAATTACCGCAACTTCACCAGATTGTCGGTGCTATAGACAGTAGGCACTCAAGACCCTGTAAGTGCCGCTACAGTAACCAAAAATTGTTGTTACACTTTACGGATTTTATTGTAAATCTTCAGCTTTAATGTAAAGCCTTGTTTTTGAAAGTTAAACGAAACTTACTTATGTAAGCTTATTGTAATGTAAATAACATTTTCTTGCGACTAGTGATTATTAAAAACTGACCAAGAGTTTTAAACCAAACCTAGACTTTGTTGATTAATGGTTAGTGCTGTAGTGTCATATCTGTTATCTGCCTTTAGGACCGGAATCGCCAATAAACCCACCTGCTGGCAGCGATAATTAGGTAGATTATTATTGAAAACATTTAGTCAAACCTGTGGCTAAAATCTCTATTCCCTCATAACAGAGCTATGTGTCCGTCAAAAAATGTCACACTAGTAATGAAAAACAGTCTACACCATTAGAAGAGTACAATAGAGTTCAGTGTATGCCAACAAGCACCAATCGTCGTTGCATACACCGTTACAACTTCCCATAAGCTAAGACCAGCAGAACAAGGCTATTTACATTTTGACAGAGAAGCCTTGAGTGTTTATTATGGGTTAAAAGGTTTCATGAATATCTGTATGCATAACACTTTTTCCTACAGTCAGATCAAAAAGCTCTACTCAAAAAGTAGAGCATTTTGATCTGACTGTAGGAAAAAGTGTTGTGCATACAGATATTCATGAAACCTTTTAACCCATAATAAACACTCAAGGCTTCTCTGTCAAAATGTAAATAGCCTTGTTCTGCTGGTGTTAGCTTATGGGAAGTTGTAACGGTGTATGCAATGACGACTGGTGCTTGTTGGCATACACTGAACTCTATTGCGGCATTCTGCAAATGGCTGCCGCCAGAGTGCAACGCTGGGCTCTAATGCGAACGGTTATTATTACACGTTCCAGCATATTGTGGGGAAGGCCAACTTAATGGCTGATGCGTTACCATAATCCAGCATAAAAAATTCAAAGAAAAAACTGAGCACTATGAGTTTTGGCAGCACAGGCAATTGAGACACTTCTGGTATTTGGCGAAACTCTAGCTTAAGCTACTAGTAAAGACCCTATTCTGGCTAAAGTTTTTAAGGTATACAAAGTGCGGTTGGCCTGAAAAGGTTGACGACCTTGAAATTCAGCCATATTTTGTTCGGAGGAACGAAATCTCGCTGGAATGTAGTCCTTATTTTGGGAAGCCGCGTCATTGTGCCCGTACAGTTCCATAAGCAAGTCTTAAGGGATTTACATAGCGGTGATTGTCGCATAGTCAAAATTAAAGGTTTGGCAGGGTCCATGATTATATGACAGATTTTGGCTTAATTTCAACTTCAGCTACCGACAATGGTCTATAAAGGATGAGTCACGAATTCAAGAGCTATTTGTTAAAGGCGTTCGCCACAACATGAGTCCAGCGTATGCACCATGGTCGAATGGCCAAGTGGAAATATATGTACGGTCTTTTAACAGGACTTATAAAACTGAAAGGGCTGAAGAGAGTTCAATTAAGCAAGGAACTAATAACTACTTAACATCTGCTAGAATCACCCCAAATGCTACAGCTTAGCAAACACCAAGTAAATTGTTCTTGGGCTAGGAAATGAAACGTAAGTTAGACTTAACTGTTACCCAATCCTATCCAAGATTGTTCATAGGAAACCGCAAGACCAAATCAAAACTCACAGCATAATGCTCCTTATAAGTTAAAAGACGATTTGTTTGGTCTGAGCAAGCAACTACTCTCATACAACTGATAGAAAATGGTTGTCAGATAAAATTTCAAAAGACTTTGGCTATCAACAGTTTGAAGTTCGAACTGACAATGGAGTCGCGCTTCGAAGTCACTCTGAACAGCTACGTTTAAGAGACGTGAATAATTTTCCTGATTCACCAATTAAAACGACTAGAAAAACTAAACGCAGATCAGGAATCAGCTTTCCAGAGCCAAGTGACCAACCAAATCAAAGCACTGACCAACCCGTTGCTATGGGTGGCAAATCACCCAATCAGAGTGTATCACCTGATAAAGGTCGGCAAAGGTTAGAGCCTGGAGTTGCTTCAGACAACACGTTACTAAACAACAGCGCCACGCAGTGTTCTGAAGAAGCCGATGCTTCTATTCACGATGCTAACAGCATAGCTCCTCAACTAAATAATCCCCAACCAGTGTTGAGTAGAGCTAACAAAAGAAAACATAGGATAAGTCCAATCTCTAGACTACCACCCACCATTCCAGAAGCCGTCCAAAAAGAAATTGCACTAAACTTGACCTTGAAAACCAAGTAACCTGAAATGACTGAATATTCAATATATTTTTTTCAGTTGCAGTATAAGACAACTTGCCCATGTTTAACTTTTAATTTAATTAAAGAGTAACAATGGGTAAGCTCACTGCTTATATATGTCCAAGTTATTTATGCGCCCAATTGAGGCGCGCCATTTTAAATTGTTCCCGAGGTAGAAGTCATGTTTTTGTTTGTCGTCATTATATGTGTGCAGAATTTACCACACGTTTTAAATTTGTTCCAATGTGGAAAACGTCCGTCCTTCGTTGTTTTGGTTTCATATTTCAACAATATGCTGGAAGCTAGAAGGCAGCAGATTTACAAAATAATAACAACAAAAGGTGAATTTCCAATTGGTGTCATCAAAATCAACAAGATGATGTCAAATTATAAACTGAAGCAATAGAAGTCAAAATTGGATAAAGCCAACAAATCCTATTTTTCTTTTTTAAATGAGGGCATTGTGGGATATGTACCACAATGCCGACCACGTCATCTATCAATTGTATACCCTGTGACGTCATCCAATGGATGCGATCTACCTCTCTAGTTATAATAGCTTAACCAGCTAGTCAGCTGTTGTTTTGTCTCCGATCAAATACTTGTGCATAAAAGCAATTGACTGTAATAAACGTTGTCACTTCCCCACTGTTATTCATACTACTGTTATGTTGAACAGTTATGCTAATCGGCCTCCTGGCCTAGTATTCAACATAAACCATTAAGACACACACTCTCCTGCCAAGATTCAACGACAACATCAGTGTCTGTGCTATCCAGATAAAATATGTGCATGGCGACTACTAGACATTTGGCTTTTACAGCTAACACAGCTTGGTTGTTTTCAGGCATCTGAGGAAGAATAACAATGCGACAGAAAGGGCTGAAACATCTTTTATAAAAGTTGTAATTAGTGACAAAGTTTTCCATTTTCTTGTTGGAAAAAAGTTACGATAAGGTTGGTATTTTTCTAGCTAATGGGATACTACGGACTATGGGCTACTGATGTCACGACAATAAAATTTGCTATGCAGTGCGGAAAGTTAACATTTTGTAGTTAGCGATTGTTTAACAGTAGACGTGCCTTTTGCTGGTTCGGAGGTTAGGGGAGTGTAGTCAGTGCTACCAATCAATATGGGTATTAAAGGGCAAAGTTAGTACTTCGCTACAATACCGAACAATTGTCATGAACAACATCTTCGGCGTACAACAATAAACATGGCGTATGTGAGTGCATGAAGTACGACGATAAAAGCATGAAATGAAAAATAATTGCTTTGTTCATTGCTAAATAATTCGTGTTCGGTGGACTTCCCGACAAAGACTAAGACATGTAAACCGACTAATTTAAACGTTGTAATGCTAGAATAACTGGAACCTTTTTTCAGGCATATTGGCTTTTCATCTCGTAATTACTTAGAAAAAAATTGGCTCTTAGGCTGCAAAAATTTATCAAGTGGTTCTCCGGAGTAGTACTAAGAAACAATTGCTGCGAGCAGGCGGTGTTTTTTTTTTTTAAGTTTTATTCGTGATTTTTCAGATGTGGGCGATGGCTTTTTTTTTGTAGCAAAGAAAATGAAACCATTTTGTTGTAGAGTACAATATCTATGTTTTAATGTCAGGATCAGCGTGCAAAAGCTGCACAGTTGATAAAAGTCATTCAAGTTTTTAGTTGTGACATGCCTCTGAACGATCCTTAGATTCGTTTCTAGGAAATCATGTGAATGAAGCAAAGAGGTCATGTGGTCATCGGCTCCAGGTAATGTTTGGTGAAAGTGCTGATGCGTGATTGGTACTTTTTTTTAGACAATGTCATACAAAACGTTTCATGCGCTAAGAAAAAATCCATTGAGAACCACTTAATTAATTTTTAGTGGCTTATCAATTTGGACCAAAAATGTGATACTTCCCAAAACAAAACTGGTTAAGGATTCACGCAAGCATTCTTGCAGTTTAAAATCATGATTTCAAATGCCAAGCTCTTTAATCAACTTAATCCCACTAACTAATACCTACTTCAAACGTTGAATAAAACACTTGAAAATTTAAAAGTAAGCAATTTTCAGATTTTTCATTTAACCTTCAAGCTACTACTCAGTGTGATTAACTTGCCAAAAGAGCTTGGTGTTTGATATCACGATTTTAATATCGCAAGCAAAAAAAGCTTGGCGGCAATCCTTTAACAAATTGTTGTGGGGAGGTAAACTGATTGATACAATTAAACCACTCTTTGTAACGGAGTTAATAAGCAATAACTCCGTTTGTTATGTATTTTAAATGTGTGGCTAAAATGGGGTACGGTGAAAGGTTTAGTCAACATATTTTATACTTATATTATATTATTTATTTATTTTATATTTTAATGCATGTTTTGGGTTTTGCAGCAACAGTCCAAAAGAGTACCCAGCAAGACTTATTGCAGCACTTGCAGCAAGAATTTCCGTTTTCGGCTGTTCCTACGTCAAGTATTGAAAGACTGCGAAACCATTACTTGGAAGATATGAAGAGAATGGCTAATCTTTATGTAAATGGTTATGCAAGTAAAACAGCATCTCGAGAATCTTATAATTTATGGAAGCGTCAGTTAGAACTGCAAAACATGATGAGCAGAGACTTAGCAGCATCTCAGAGGAAGGTTAGTATTTTGTAAAAAAGCAACTGTGGTATAGTGGGTGTCTTTAAAAGTTGCCTAGACAGCTGAAATAAATGCATGCATAGGCCTGTATATTTGTTAAGGCTATACTGAACACACTTCTACCGATCCGATACAGATACCGATCGTATATCGTACCGATATCTGTTTGACCAAGACTTTATAGGGCTGGGGAGGAGAATTTGTGACTGAGACCCCTTCTGACACATCTTCGATTCATTCCTGTTAGTTCCGTCTAAGTTTATAGAGGGCCCATGAGTTTTATGTGGGAATTTCTACTCAGTTTACATCCTAAAATTAAACTAAACTAAACGAAACTAAGTTTGTATTGAATTATTATTTAGTTTAGCTTAGTTGTAATTTAGTTTACTTTAGATTTGGGCTGAAAAATGAGCAAAAATTACCAGATGGAATGTGTGGCACCTTCTGAAAGCTAAATGGAATGAATGTAACATGTTTCAATAGGGACTTTTTAGAGTTACAAATTCTCTTCCCCAACCCTACGAATTATTGGCTTTACAGATACCTACACTGATTCATTCAAGATGTAACTTCGTGATGCGCTTTTATTTCTGGAATCATGGCAAACTCAAGGCAGAGAGCACTAAAGTTCTTGATGCAGATACTGATTTGTTCAGGGTAAGACTTGGTGTTACTCCTCCATTTCCAGAATTGTAGCAGTCAGCAGGGTGGGAATACAAAATTATCTATCATCAATGTCAAAGTGTGCTATCTGTAAAAGAATCGCTAAGAAAAACCGATTCTGGTCCAATACCGGTTCATTGAATATATGTATATTTACCGATACGGTATCTGAATCGGTACAGTCTTTATGTTTATAGATCTACAAAATTTTGTAGGCCTGTATACCATGCAGGAGTTTGGCCAAAATCCTGTAGAAATCTGAGTACGTAAGGTCATTTGACCCTTGTTTAGCCGTCGGCTCTCCGTCCTGTTTAGTACCTTGGGTAGCTACAATTAACGTTTTATTGTCAGTTAAATGCAGAATTTTCTCACTCCTCATAAACTAAAAATACAACATTTTAACACTGTTTAAAATAAATTCCTAGTTGCCATGAAAATATATGTTGCCTAATTTTTAGCATTCTTCTTCTCAATGCTGTTTGAATTAGAGAATTAATCGAAGAGATCACTCTGCCCGCTTCTCATTGCGCATCTTACTGCGCAGCCTCCATCGTATAAATATCAGAACGCAGTATTCCGTTCCATCTTTTCTTCTCTACCTACCGTCCTGTGCGGTTGTGCTGTTGAAGATCTCCCTGCTGTTCCTCTGATGAAGCCTCGTGCAAAGGGTACTTCAAGGGAATCGTTGGTTCCTCCGGCGTCCTCTTCTCCCACTTGCCTCTGCACTCCCTCTATCCGAGGGAGAATGTTGTGGTGCTTGTCTCAAGCTAAACTCCACTGCGTTCCACCGTTCTATGGTGAACCCGTGCCTTTCGGATGCGACCATTCCGGCCGTTCCGCTGGTGGACACTACTACGACATCTCCAATCCCGTGCAGTCAGCCTTCACAGGAAATAAACTTGCATTCCCTCACTAAACACCTGCTCCGTGCCATGGAACTCTATTCCAGACTGAACGTCAAGTAAAGGCCTGTAAAGTAACCGCCAAGGGGAAAGTTTCCCCTCAAGTGAGTCCACTCGATTTATCCTATCGTTCCTCAAGGCTAGAGGTAGCTACGCCGGTCGGGAGTGGAGATGCCGCGGTCCGAACGTTGCCATGTCGGGCAAAGGTAGTTGGTTCGTATGTAACTTAGTTTAGATTAGAAGTTTAACTTTTGGACTCTTATTTCAACATTTAGGTCTGTGAAGCCATCGGCATTTAGGACGTTAACGGCCATAACGTAAGGGTTCACGGTCCCTTCCTAAAAACCAGCTTTTATTTCACCGTTTCATTAAGGCACTTAATGTAAACAAAGGCCATTGGTTCTGTTAGATTTGCAGAAGCAAAAGCACTTCATGGAGGGTACATCACATTTCTAACTAGAATTCCGATGGGGACGGTGTGATTTAGTGGGAGCACCTCTCGAAACATCCCAAGTTCCCGTGTACGAATTTAATGTAAATTCCCCGAAATGTTTTTAATGTAAAAACTAAGTTGCATTTTGTGTAAATAACTAAAAATGTAAAGTGCGAGTGTTAACTTCTTTGTCTAAAAATAAAACCAGGAGTTTTAAACGCCAAACACCAGTTATTATTTTGACATTGCTAGAAGTTAAGATTTGGGATAATTCTCGTAAATTTAGCTTAGCTAGCGCTTTCCCACCTTGGTGGCAGCGATACCCCCTTTTTATCGTTAGTTAGGCCTAGATTAGGACCTCAATGCTCCATTCCCTACGCCGGGCTGCAGTAGTGTGCTGTTTAAAAGCAATAGTACCAAAACCAAGTCAGAAAGATAGGAAGTTAGACCCAGTTTCACCAGCGTCGGGCGATGCTAGGAGGCAAGACTAGCGGAGGCTCCCCCCCCCACGTCAAAATCCGCATGCCGTGAGATGTTCTCTGTTGGCCACCTGCAGTGAGGAGGATTCAGCCGGTTCCCAGACTCGAAGCTCCGTCACCGCATCCAGTTTCCAGTGGATCGTGGACAATACCAACCATCATTCCAGTGCAGTAGACCTCATCTACAGACACTCTACAGTGAATTTGAGCAAGCCTTTTCAAGCTACAGGTGGGAGTTGGATTGGACTTGACAGACCGCACAGCGATTGTGCAAAAACAGGGTAAGTGTGCATAAGATATGCTTGAGGCCACCAAGCCGAGTGTTGTGGTTAGATGCATTTATGTAATTTAATTATTTATACACCTGAGTGCTAGGGGTCTAAAAATAAGTGTATTTCTTGCTAAAACTTAGGAGAATTGGGAGAGAAGTTTTTTAAGTAATTCACTCTGCTCAATTTAAAGTAAATTAATTTGCGGCTGCATTTTAATGATAACGTTTCATTTATAGGAGTTTTATTTTTGAAATTTAGAGTTAAAATTTTCCAACATGGACGATTTTGAAGCTGTCATTAAAGACATCCAGTATAAGGACTTGAAAAAGGCCTGTTTAAAATTAGGCCTAACAGTTTGTGAAACCAGGCATGGAACAGTCACAGTACTGAAAAATGCAGTAGAAGATGAAAAGATTTCAGTTGACGATATCTCTGATGAATTAGCTCCGGCTATAGAGAAAAGAGAAGCTACTATCCTCCAAAAAAGGGAACTAGCAGTCAAAGAGCAAGAGCTTGCTTTAAAATCAGAAGAATTAAGATTAAGAGTTCTAGAAATGGCGGACGTAGAGAAACGCCAAGCTCACGAAGCCGCAAACGCGGATAGACGTATAGCGCACGAACTAGCGTTAAAAGACCAAGAGACCCAAATTAGGGATAGAGACGCTCTATTAAAGGAGCAGGAACGCGCTAGTGCTCAAGAAATATTAAAGTTAGATAAGCAGATCGAACTAGCAAGGCTAACGGCTGCAAATCTTAATAGTAGTTCAAACCCCAGTAGTGGTACAGTAACGCCTTCTACTCCCAGTGTCCCTGTAAACAAACCTGGTAAAATTGCTGACGCTGTAAGACTTGTAAATAAATGGACTTCCAAATCGGAAATTAATAGCTTTTTAAAGATTTTTGAAAAGACTATGGAAACTCAACGGATAGAAAAATCTGAGTTTGTGGTGGGTCTACACTCTACAGCCTCTCTTAGGAGAAATTTTGATTAAAGTTTGTGATCAAATGTCAGTTGTAGAAATGCACAATTACGACTTAGTTAAAAACAGGTTACTAGAAAGGTTTGTTCAAACTAAAGAGTCGGTTCAAGCCCAGTTTCGTTCTCTCGAACGCGAGCCCGAGCAGTTGTTCCACGAACATACTTTTGAGTTACAAACCCTCTTTTCATGATAGGTAGCGTTAGCTGTAATTAACAACAGCTACGACAAGTTGGCTAATTTAATTCTGCTTGAGCAATTCACCAAATCGTGTCCAATTGCATTACGTAAATGGTTGCCGGACCAGATTAAAACTGGGACGCTACAAAAAGCAGCCAACCTCTGTTGAGTTCGCCACCAGAAACAAACAAATTTCTGCCAACATGTCCCTTAAAACAGGGAAGGCACAACCTAGTGCTTCATCATCTGGACAAGCTTCTAAAGCTTCCTCCAATTTTCGGAGTGGCAACAGATCCACTTCCACTGCAGCTAAACCGGCTGGTTCTGCAGCATCTTCTGCCGATTTGAGTAAAGGAGACTCGGCAAGTACCAACAATTCTAATAGAGAATTCAAAATCGGACACCGGAAATCCGAGTGCCGTATGCGTATAGCCCAAGAGGCTTGTTCAGCTATTAATGCTGAGTGTCATTTTGTTAGTAACAATCCTCCCGAAATGGTCTTAGCTAAGCACATTCACGAATGGTCAGGAATGGTTCGAAATGCCTCGTTTTACGAGACACAGGTTCTACTCACGACGTAATCGCTAGGGATTTAGTGAAATCCGAGCAGTTCACGGGTGAATACACCCATTGTCACAACGCTTTCACAGAGCAGACAACCTCCCACGCAATCGCCATTATTGACGTGGAAACTCCGTATGATCGCATACAGTCCGAAGCCCTGGTCTCTGGCCACATGGGTCCGCATTTTCAGATGCTTCTGGGTGTGTCCTCGCAAACAATGTTAGAAGAAAAAGGTTTAAAGGCACTGCCCCCTTATTCTAATGCAGTAACCCGTTCCCAAACTCGTATGGAACAACAACTCTCGATATTAAAACCCAGATATTGCGAGATCGAGTCCGAAAGTAAAGACGACTCAGGTAGTGATTCTGACCTTAGTGTAGTTCCCCCTTCACAGGAATGGTTCGTAAACCCGTAGGTAGAAAGCTTAGATGCAGCTATTTTAGGATCACAGTCAGATCAGTTTACTGACTTACTGAACGTCGATTTTGCCAAGTTGCAGTTTAACTGCCCAACTTTACAAACTTGCTGGAAAACTGCTGAGCTCCTGCTGGACCAGCAGGATGAAAACAAACAGTTTTTCATCGAGAATGGATTGCTTCTTCATAAGCCCTTTCGGCCTTTAGGAAGACCGTTAATAGAGAGACAGTTAGTGCTTCCTAAGTGTAAGAAATTAGTCTTAGACACTGCACATGCTAATGCAGGGGCTGGGCATTTAGGCCGATCCAAAACTGAGGATAGAGTGTTGACTAACTTCTACTGGCCCCATTGTTTTACCGACATTGACAATTTTGTTTCCACTTTTTTAATCTGCCAGAAAAATGGTAAATCTGGACAGAAGTTTGTTGCCCCCACGGTGCTAGTGCCCATGGATGGAGAGCCGTTCAACCGGTACATCATAGATATTGTTGGCCCCATCAAGCCTACCAGTAAGGCTGGTTATAAGTACATTTTATTGTTACTTGACCCTGCAACAAAATTTCCAGAGGCTGTGCCACTAAGGGAGGCCAACAGTCAGAGCTTTGTGGATGCGCTTCTCCTTGTCTTTTCTGGATTTCCCCTCAGAGCTCCAGTCTGACCTGGGCTCATGTTTTATTTCTGAGTTGACAACTTTATTCTTAGAAAAATGCGGTATAGAGTGTGTAAATTCAAGTGTGAACCACCCGCAATCGAACAGCGTGGAACGTTTCCACAGGACGCTCAAAGCGGTGCTAAGAGCTGTCTGCTACGAGCATCCCCACGATTGGGAGAGATGCTTACCCGTAGCCATGTTTGCTCTGAGAACTGCTACACATGAGAGCACTGGCTTCACTCCGGCTGAGATGGTCTACGGACGCAACCTCAAAGGCCACTGGAGTTGGTGAAAAGCCATTGGATTGAACCGGACGTTCATCCATCCGTTTTGGAGTACATCTTGGGCTTGCTCCAGAGATTTAAGTACTCTCGTGATCTCTCTCAGGAGAATATCCTTAAAAGCCAGTTGAAAATTAAATCCTATTACAACATTAAGGCAGTTGAATGTAAGTTCAAAGTAGGTGATAAGGTTCTAGTCCTTAAGCCAGGACGTACCAATAAGTTAGACATTTATTGGGATGGACCCTGTGAAGTTTTGAAACGATTGTCGGATACGAATTATCTAATCAAAAAATCGTTTGGTCAACAAAAAGAGACCATTTATCATGTAAACCTTCTCAAGCCCTATCTGCCTAGGGAGGGGTCAAACAACCATTCTTATAACGACGAACGTGAGCTTCCTCACACCGACCATGTCAGGACAGGTCAACCTGGTGATGTCCACCTTACTGCTAAGGCTGCCATGAGTCTTTTCAAAAAGACGGCCAACTTGACTAAGTTGCAACGAAACGACCTTCTTGAGGTATTCGAACGAGTAGAGGGCATTTTCTCTACTCTGCCAGGACGCACGGACCTTGTCACTCACGATGTAGAGTTAATTGATTCCAAAATCAAACCCTGTAAGTACTATCGCCACGCGAAGTTCGAAAGGGATTTGATAGTCAACGAAATCAAGCGTATGCTGGACTTGGGTTTAATCATCGAAACTGATTTCCCACATGGTTCACCCATGATCATCGTCCAGAAAGAAGACGCCAGCCCACGTCCTGTAGCTGACTATAGGGAGCTGAACAACAATACGGTAACTAAAGATTACCCAATTCCCAACATAGAGGAATGTATTGAGCGTGCAGCTAAGTGGAAGTTTATTTCCATTTTCGACCTCAACCGTGGATTTTGGCAAGTGCGCTTGACGCCACAGGCTTCAATGGCCGCCACCATCACAACTCACATTGGGAAGTTTCCTCCCCTCATGATGAACATGGGGATGAAAAACGCTCCATTTTGCTTTCAGAAGCTTATGGACAATGTCACTCGTGGCATGGAGGAGTATGTCACACCCTTCCAAGACGACACCGCTCTAGGGGCCGAAACGTGGCCACAGCTTCTCGAAAATGTCTACAATTTTCTCTCTGCTGTCAAGAAGGCCGCATTGACGGTAAATGCCAAGAAATCGCAGGTCGCTTGCAGCAAAGCTACTTTCCTTGGCCATGAAGTTGGCAATGGATCCCGGACACCCTCTGAGGTGAAAGTCCTGGCTGTGCAAATATTTGCTCGCCCCCAAACAAAGAAAGATGTTCGTTTCTTTCTAGGTTTGGTAGGATATTACCAAAGGTATATCCGTCACTATTCCGAAATCTGTGCATGTCTCACAGACTCCTTGAAAAAGGATGCACCCGATCCCATCATTTGGGATGAGTCTAAGCAAGCTGCTTTTGAGACTTTGAAAAACTCTTTAGTGATGTTTCCTGTCCTAAGAGCCCCCGACTTCACACAAACGTTTATTCTGCAGTGTGGTTGTTCCGACCGAGGTATGGGTTGTGTTTTGTCACAAGTGTTTGGTGAGGATGAGCACCCCTGTCTTTACGTTTCACGTAAACTAACAGTTCGTGAGCAAAATTACGGGACGACCGAAAAGGAATGCGCGTGTTTGATCTGGTCAGTAGCCAAATTGCGTCCCTACATCTATGGGACAAAATTTGTCATCGAATCCGATCACAACCCGTTGTACTGGCTCAAGCAAATGTCTGGCAAAAATCCCAAATTGCTTAGGTGGAGCCTAACCCTACAAGACTACGACTATACAGTTCGATACAAACCTGGAAAGTTTCACGTAAACGCTGACACTCTCAGCAGGTATTTTGTTTAAACATTAATTGTTAAAACACATCATTTTCAGTACAAATTGACTGGAAATAAATATTTATTTTTAACTTTGTTAAGTGGTTCACTAAATGGAACTTTCAGCTATTTTCCCGTTTTGGACTTCACACCTAAATTTTAAGTGCCAATGTTTATTCTCCCTGTCATTATCAACGCCTTCCTCTGTGGAAGGATAATTACAGAGATTGTACGACACGTAATTAATGTTCATTAGGAACATTCTACAGGAGTTTAGTGGTCCCTGGCTATCTCCTCTTTAAGTTTTCTACGAAATGGCTTTCTTTAAAAACAGCTGTCTGTCTCACCTCTGAGTGCAAAAGGTTAACTCTGTCGTTAAAAGGTTGTTGGGTATAAGCCATAAAACCTCCCAGTGTTGTAAATTTTGTGTGTAAGTTATGGGGTCTACCTCTAAACCCTTCAAAGTAAAATTTTAAATTTTAACCAAGTTGTTTGGTAACCTCAAACCATTCTAGTGGTAGTTTGTTACTTTTAAATAGAGCGTATAGTTGCACATGCACTTATAGTACCCTCTAATCCGATCCTTATCGCAAGCTAGGTGCTGAGGAGTGCCCAGGGGTATTTTTTCGAGGTTTTCCCAGATAAAAAAAAAATAACTTTCTGTGAACGGCTGGCTGGTTAGAGCATTAAATGTTGAGATTATATCATTTGAATTTAACAACTACAAAAACCATAAACTGTAACTTTTTCCAAACTTAACAGTGTCCCTTTAAATATGTAATTTTTATTTACAAAAATTTCTTGAGCTACAAAAACGTTGGTTCCCCAAAAATATAAAACGGCGATTTTTATTTTTTGTAAAAAGTGTGTTTTTCTAAACTTGTGGTGATGTATTTCACAGGAGATGTATTTCTCAGAAGGTGTATTCCTTGGTTGCATGTATTTTGCAGTTTAGTTTACATGCTTGGCAGTCTTGTTCTTTGGCATGTCTTGTGTGCACTGACCTTTTCTGTTGTAGCACTTATTTGGCGTTCAAAAAGAACCCCAAATGAAGTCTTCCGTGTGGCGGCGTGTAAACGTGGTCTTGTATTAGACATTCGTTGTGAGGACACCTCGACACCACCGACCAAAAACCTGAGGGCCGAAAATTCAAAAACTGTATATTTTGTAAATTACATTTTTTTTCAAGGCATAAAGCCAAAAACATCAGCTTTGCGTTTGACTAGGAGGGGCTTCCTCTGCGAAGGTACTTAACCTCATAACCCTGTACAGCATACACTTGAACTGATATTTTTTATTTATAATTACGGTGACGACTTTGGTTATTCATGAAAAATGTCCGACACTAAAATTCACTTGTCTGCTACTGCAAACTTTTGAAAACTAACCTAATTTAATTTTATTCAAACCAAACCTAAGCTGGTATATTTAATCTTTTATTTAGGCACTCTAAATGCTTTTTGATAACATACATTTTTGCCATGAACCCTACCGGAGCTCGAAATTTATGTTTGTTTATTTTAACGGACCCAGTGTTTATTTTATGTTTATTTTGTTTAGGCATCTTCATCCACTCCTCACCGATGTGGCTACCTACCCAAAGCAAAATAATAGCCTTTTCCTCCAATTAAAATCGATCCGAAAGTTTAAAACTGTGCAAACTCCGTTTCCTCCCCCCCCCCCACCTTCAATAGTTGCGATACGTAATATCGTAGTTTTATTTTTATAGGCCTATTCACACGTTGTTATGAGTTCTAAACTCACTGCACTCTCATGCCTGGCCTCTAATTGCTCCCAAGTCAGCAAAAATCCTTTGTCACTTCAGCTACTTCAATTCCCTTACAGTAAAAACGCGGGAGCCAACTCCCCATGCTCTAAGAGCGCTCAGCTACCCTGCCCGTCCGCGCTGTCATGCCGACTTCTGGTAGTGCCAGCTCGGCTGGTTTGGGTCGGTCTCTCCTCCCTCCAAGAGCATCCCTCTACCCCTCTCTAACCCCCCCCGTCGCTCTCTAACAGGTCCGCTCTTGCCCTCCTCCTGGCTGCCAAGCAGCAGGTATAAAACCAGACTGCAAGAGAATTCCTGAGCACAGCTCAGAAATCTCAAGGCTAGAGGTAGCTACGCCGGTCGGGAGTGGAGATGCCGCGGTCCGAACGTTGCCATGCCGGGCAAAGGTAGTTGGTTCGTATGTAACTTAGTTTAGATTAGAAATTTAACTTTTGGACTCTTATTTCAAAATTTATAGTTTAATTTAAATTAACCCCTAGTCTTTCTTGAAAGTAAAATATGGTCTGTTAAGCCATCGGCATTTAGGACGTTAATGGCCATAACGTTAGGGTTCACGGTCCCTTCCTAAAAACCAGATTTGCAGAAGCAAAAGCACTTCATGGAGGGTACATCACATTTCTAACTAGAATTCCGATGGGGACGGTTTGATTTAGTGGGAGCACCACTCGAAACATAACTGTTAGGTCAGGTCTACTATTATAGTTCAGCTGCGGTTGTTTATAATTTAGAGGGCTCTTTTGCGAAATCCCCGTTGCCTATTCAAAGTGACTTTTTTCTATTTGAAATTGTTTGTTGTTGAACTTAATTCAAGTTCCCGTGTACGAATTTAATGTAAATTCCCCGAAATGTTTTTAATGTAAAAACTAAGTTGCATTTTGTGTAAATAACTAAAAATGTAAAGTGCGAGTGTTAACTTGTTTGTCTAAAAATAAAACCAGGAGTTTTAAATGCCAAACACCAGTTATTATTTTGACGTTGCTAGAAATTAAGATTTGGGATAATTCTTTTAAATTAGCTTAGCTAGCTCTTTCCCACCTTGGTAGAAGAGATACCTGCTTCCGCTTTTTATCGTTAGTTAGGCCTAGATTAGGACCTCAATGCTCCATTCCCTACGCCGGGCTGTAGCAGTTGTGCTGTTTAAAAGCAATAGTACCGAAACCAAGTCAGAATGATAGGAAGTTAGACCCAGTTTCACCAGCGTCGGGCGATGCTACAAGCACCTCTCCTGTCGTAGCATCCTCGTCCCGTTACACTGGACCACGTTCCGTTCCCCCGGCAGCCGCACCGGACGACCGACTTTCCGTATTCGATAATGACGACCGTTCCTTCTACCGTTCACGTGAGCTGGCTAACCCAAGGAACGCGAATCCCTCCTTCCCAGGCGAACCCAATCTGCCTGACATTCCGCTGCCTGAGCTTTTGAAGACCGTGGAAAGCATCGTCCCCGATTGTTTTCTGTACAAGCCTTCTTCCGATTCCGTGTTACCATGCAAGAATCGCGGACTTTCAACCGGTTTGGTTTTGATCTCCGAGACCAACTGCCTCACCAACCCCCGCTTTTAGGACACTCACCCACATTACTCACGACCTTGCTTCGGACTGGGAGCTCTCTCCTAGGGTATGGATCCTCCCTGGAACTAGACATGGATCCGCCGCTTCCGCGGCCGGGGAAAGAAACTTCGTTCTTCCGACTTTCAGGAGAAGGAACCGCAAACCCGTGGAACTTTGATACTTATCCGCATTCGGAATTCCAGATTGCAGAAGCCAAAATGGACTTTGGTTCCACCCTGTTCCTGCCTTGTCGTGCTGCTGTTCCGATTTTTGTGCTTCGTGACAACAAGCGATTTCTTTGATTAGGTTTTCGGGCCGCATCACAAGCCGATGTACTAAACACGACTGTAAATGCTCTTTGTGAACGCCTCTACACAGATCCTCCGCTTCCCGATTCTAGACAGATAGCGTTACTCTTCAACCAGGCCTTTCGCAAAGATTGATTTGCACCTTACCATTCCATGAACTGGTTTACCAGGGCTTTATTCAATTCCACACTTCTTCGAGAAATCGGGCTCAATACAACACCGAATCTCCATGATTCCACCCGACGTGCCCTCCGCAACTTGCCAATTCACGAATCAGACGCATTGTTCTGTGGTATGATTCCGAAAGTTGCACCGCACCTAGACATCTCTCTCAAACCAAAGCCCCTTCGTTCACGTTATCCCAGGCTTCCTTGTCCCTCCTTGGAAACACGTCCCGATCCGCCAAAGGACGACCATTCACTTCCCAAGACTGAGGATACTCACCCTGCAACGATTCCTAAGCCTCCCTCACCCTTTCGTTCCAACAGTCAGGGACGCGGGCACAGGTGTTCCACCTGTCGCGCAACCATTCCGGACCAACGACGTCACTACGCTTCCCCCTGACCACGATACCATGGACTTTCCATATACTGACATTGCGTTTATCCTGTGGGAGGCAGTGTACGCTTTTTTACTATGGCCTGGGAAGCCATAACCTCCCATCCTGTTGTCCTCTATGGTGACCGAGGGCACTTTCTTCATCTTCCCCCTGTGCACCTGCCACCTGTGCAACTGGAACCTCCTCCGTCTCTCGCCCTCTCTACCGAAATCCTGGGCCTTCTTCACAAACGAGCAATTCGCATCATTCCCAGGACGGGCTAGCTGGAATTTTACAGCAATATTTTTCTCTGCCCCAAGAAAACGGGAGGATCCCGCCTCATCTTCATCCTTCGACCTCTCAATCGCTACATCAAGAATCCTCATTTTCAGACGGAAACAACAGAATCGATCCGCCATTCCCTACTGCCCCACGATTGGACGATTTCTTTAGATCTTGCTGACGCATATCTCCACATTCCACTACATGCCTCTGTCCGGCACCTCTTCCGTTTCATTTTCAAAGGTTCCGTTTACGAATTCCTGTGCCTTCCGTTCGGACTGAATGCGGCTCCTTGTGTTTTCATACTAGTTCTCCGTCCGGTCCTCGCATACCTGCACCAGCACGGCATACACATCATGCGTTCCTCGATGATTGGTTGATTCCTCATCAAGCACATTCCACGCACCGTCACGTCTCTTTTGGCCAAGCTGGGGTGGCACATCAACGTTCCCAAATCCTGGTTTCTGCCGGCACAAACGTTCACGTTCCTCGGGATATTCTTCGATCTCCGTCAAAGTAACGTTATGCCATCACCCGAACGGATTTATAATCTCCTCATCCTTCCTGCATCTAGCCCAATACACTCTCCGCGACTTAGACTCCGACATCGATTCCCTAGACGATGTCCACTATTTCAGGACGGACGAATAGGGCGATCCCGAGTCGGCCCCTCTACTACCGCCACGTCCTCTGGCTCGGAACTTCCCGTTCCCGACACTCAACTGGTGGATGGATGTCCTTCACCGCGCAGCGACACCTCACAGTGCCATTACACGAACCAAGCCCGGATCTCCACCTGTTCACGCACGCCTCCCGACAGCGTTGGGGAGCCCACATCGGCAATCATACAGCCTCGGAAACCTGGGAATCAAACGTATCCAACCACATCAATCTCCTCGAACTTTGGGCTGTACTTCTCGGGTTTCAACATTTCTGGCACCTGATTACAGGCTGGATTGTACAAATTCACATCGACAACATACCGACTGTAGCTATCTATGGAAGGGGGGAGGAACACGCTCTCGGTCCTGCATACCTTGACATCCGAAATCTTCCACCTTTGCATCACTCTTCGAACTTGTATACTTCCCCTACACATTCTAAGGAGGGATGGATGCCTGAGCGTGGAAAATTCGATCCACGGACCTCTAGTATTGGTGACGAACGACCGGACTGAACCTGCACATCTTGGTTTTCAAACAGACATCACAAGAAGAAGGTACCTTTCCACTGAGAGGTGGGGATTTAAGAGTCCCTTGAGTGATCATCCGTTTTATTCTGTCATATGAGATGTGGCCCATTCGTCTGTGTAACAGGTTAATGTCTAAGGTATTACAATGTTGCAAATTAGGTACACCTATAATTGTGTCAGGGTTTATAATGGTTCTTGGTAGTTCACCGACTAATGATGGGAAATCCTCCTCTAATTTGTGTACATTTTCATGATTGTTACTTCCAGTAGGGTTCTCAACAAAACATGATTGGCTATAAACGATATCTACAATGTTTTCCTGGGTTTTGTTGCTAAACGCATCGTCAGATATCTGAAGGGTACCAGGTCACTTAAACTCTTTTATCCTTCTCTGAAGGAATTGAGATTAGAAGGCTACTCGGACGTCACTTGGTCAGTAACCAAAGATAGTAGGGGGTTCTCCGGACTCATGATCAGACTCGGGGAAGGGCTGATTGTTTGAAAGACCATTAAACAGAAGGCCATCGCACTTAGCAGTTGCGAATCAGCGTTAATCGCCCTCACGAGTGTGCTCGGGTCGTTGTTTGGATCGATGGCCTTCTGAGGAAACTCCTCCAGCTGCAGGGGAACTCCATGTTATTTACACTGATAGCCGTTCGGCTATCAACCTGATCATGAGTCTGACTGCTAGTACGAGATCAAGACATTACGCCCGTAAAGTCTGGTATCTTAGAGACCTGGTGGAACGCCACCTGATAGAGTTGGCCTATGTGCCCAGCACCCAATTAGTAGCCGATCTCCTTACACGGCCGGTTTTCAGAGATATACTTAAAGCTTTTCCTTGACCAATTCAACCTCCAAGGTCTCCCCCCTAGTGTGTATAGCTACGGAAACTATACGCACAAACTTTTTGACCCAAAGTACTAATTTAAAAGTAACCCTTACTTTTCTTGTAACATAATCATTAAGAATTATTTGTCACTTCTGGTCCGGGTGACCTAAAACAACTTTTAATAACCTTAAGAAACTAGATTTTATTAATTAAACTCCTTGTTGAATTAGTATTTTGCATGCAAATGTGTGATGCCTTATTTTGCTAAACATCACATGTGTGTACTGTTATTTTCTGTCCCATCTACCCTCCCCTTCTGCTAGATTCGGAGGAGTCGTGACAGGGAATTTTATTCCCTGCCCACAATATTATCCGTGTTGTCAAAAGTACCTTTAACTGTCGTTTAAATTTGTGTGCGGTTTGATTGTGTTGGGCTCCAAATTGGGGCTTTCCTGCATGTCACTGCATAGAGTAGGATATTAGTGTTAATTTAGGCCACAGGATGGCGCCACTTGCACCATTATTTTTAATGTTTTCTTAGTCGTTAAAATAAAGTGATTCCTTAGTTCACGTTTATTTACGTTACGTCTCCGAGTAACTAAGCAAAGTATTTGTTTACTGAACATGTTAGTTCATCAAAAAGTATGGGACCAGGACGTTATGGGACCAGGACGTTATGGGACCAGGTTATGGGACCAGGACGTTTCTACTAGTCACCATCCCATCTAAATACGAATGAACTTTTCCTTGGCAGACGGCCGAAGAGCAAGACGACGACGATCGCTAAGCGAACTCAATGACATTTTGTTTTTTGCGCGATCGCAAAGCAAAACGAAGACGCGATGACGAAACAACAGTGAAGTGAATAGGTCTAGAAGAAGTTTTTTGTCGACGAAACAACAGTGAATAGACGAAGAAATAAACCTACAAAATTTATTTTACAAAATGGCTACGTCAACAGACAAATTCAAAATCCCAAAGCTTAATTCCGATAACTACCATGCATGGTCCATTATGACTAGGGCAGCATTAGTACAGCGCGGCGCTTGGGAAGCTATCGAACCTGGCTATGCAACAACCATGTCAAACGACTAAAGGAAGTTAAATGAAAAGGTATTGACATTCTTGTTTCTAATAGTGGAAGATAACTACTTGGTTGATATGTGGACTTGAACTTAGTTGTGTTAGAGCAAAAGAGGCTTGAGAAACGTTAGAAGAAATACACTGTAAGTACGGACTCCTTCACTTGATACGATTCATGCGCGTAAACATGAAGGAAATGAGAAAATGAATGCATACTTAAGCCGAATTATGGACATTCACAGAAAACTTTCGGCATGCACTTACAGTTTTAACGACAAAGAAGTTGCCTTAGTTATGTTGATGGGCCTTCCCAAGGATTATGAGACGTTGGTTCTAAACTTAGAATACCAAGAATCTAACCTAAGTACTAAAGTTGTGAAGGCAAGATTGCTGCTCGAAGAAAAACGCAAACCTCGAAATGAAGAGCCTAAAATTAAAGAAGACGAGTCTAAGGCTCTAATAACTAAAAACAAGCCTTACACCAACCACAACAAGAATAAACAGAAAAATGAAGAAAGCAGTGGTGACGTGGGAAAGAGGAACCCTGACAAAGGCAAGCGAAATGTTAAGTGTTTTGCTTGTGGAAAATTTGGCCACATTGCCAGAAATTGTCCAGAGGTAGAAGAAGAAGAACAGAAGTCTAAATATAGGCCTACTGAAGAAACAAAAACTGTAGATAAGGCAAAATCGTCTAGATTAGTGAAAGTGGAAAAGGCACTACACACAGCAACCACAGACGATCACAACGCCAATACATGGTACCTAGACAGTGCTGCAAGTGATCACATACCCCATGCAAGGACAAACTTTCTAACTTAGCATCACGATCATCAATTGTGGAGGTCGCCAATAAAGACACACTGGAAGTTGTGGGTGCTGGAAACGCCGTGTTAGACCTAGTCGAAGAAATGGGGGTGCTAGAATCATGCTTGCCAAGGTGCTCTATGTTCCAAATTTAGACGGAAACTTGCTTTCTATTGGCCGGATAGAAGAAATGGGCTGCGAAATACATTTCAAAGATGGTAAAGTAACAGTAACAGATGAACGTGGAACTGTAATTTTGATCGCTAGACGAAAGAATCGCCTGTACAAGGTGACCGAGATTGCACAAGTAGCTTGCGCAGTACAAAGCAAAATAGATGACTTGTGACATCACAGACTTGGCCACCTTCACAAAACAGCAAAAACAGCAGTACGAAGCATGTCCAAAACAGAAGACGAAGTGGAACTCGGAAGTGAAGACGACCATCCATGCGAAACCTGCATAAAGGGCAAGCTTCCAAGGTCTCCATTCCCATCTTACAAGACGAATAAGACAACAAAAGTTTTGGAGATCGTACATTCTAACGTAATAGGGAAGGTCACGCCAATGTCTAAAGGAGGAGCACATTTCTTGGTGTCTTTTATTGACGACTACACCAGGTATGCTAGGGTGTACACAATAAAAGCAAAAGCCGAAGTTCTACAAAAGTTTAAAGAATACAAACTCGAAGTAGAGAACATGCATGAGACGAAAATAAAGACACTAAGAACAGATAATGGTGGTGAATACAGAAGCCTGGAGTTTGACGCCTATCTAAGAGAAAATGGGATTAAGAGACAGCTTACCGTTCCAGGAAACACCCAGTAGAATGGTATTTCGGAGAGATTCTTTCAGACATTGTTCGACATGGTGCGATGCATGTTGATACAGTCTGGTCTACCTAACAACCAGTGGGCCGAAGCCGCAAGTACTGCTTGCCTAGTAAGAAATCTCTGCTCATCCCGAGCCCTTGGTGGGAGAAGTCCCTCCTCACTGTGGGATGATCAGGTGGAAGACGTAGACCGCCTGAGAGTGTTTGGCTTTCGAGCTTGGGCAGTTGTAGGTAGGCATATTCCAAGAGAGAAATTGGATCCAAGAGCCATAGAGACAGTTTTTATTGGATATCCCCAAGGTGTTAAAGGGTACAAATTGTGGGACTATAAAAACGACAAAGTATTCGTCAGCCGAGACGTGAAATTTGAAGAGGATGTGTTCCCTTTTCAAGAAAAACACAGGACTACAACTGAAGAAAGACGCAAGGAATCTGAAGTGGACCTAGTCATGTTTGAGCTGGGATCAGATCATAACCAGGAAGAAAATACAGAAAATGCTGTAAACCTGGAGGAGGAATGCTTGTGGCAGGGGGACATACCCGAAGCACTAAATGATTCCAATGGTCATCACGATTCTCCAGCGGTAGGATTTTTGGATTTGCAAGAGAAGCGCTACGATACAGATCGTACACAGCTACCACTAGAAGAGGTAGAACCGACAGTCCATAGATCCCTACGACAAGCGGCAAAAAGAGATTTCCGAATGAAATGCAACACCGTACATGAAGCCGAAGAAAGCCGAGCGGACCCAAGCACCGTAGAAGAGGCTGTCAGTGGTCCCGAATCTTCACATTGGAGACAAACCATGAGAGAAGAGATGGTGAACTTACGAGAAAATGGTACATGGAGCTGGCCCCTAAGCCGGAGGGGAGACGAGTAATAAAGTCAGAGTGGGTGTTCAAGAAAAAATACAACCAAGATGGCAACCTAGAGAGATATAGGGCAAGGTTAGTTGCACATGGATTTAATGCAAGTCGAAGGCGTCGACTATAAAGACACATTCTCGCCCGTCATCAAGCTGAAGTCTGTAAGAACTCTGGTAGCCCTAGCAGTGGAACTTGGTTGGCAAATGTACCAGATTGATATCACGGCCGAAACATACATGGAGCAGCCCCATCCATTTGTCGAAGAAGGCAAAGAAGAATACGTATGTAAACTCAAGAAAAGCATATACGGTCTCCACCAATCGTGAAGGGAGTGGAATGCATGCGTAGACACATTCCTAAATGACATTGGCGTAAAGTCTTCTGTAGCAGATCCATGCGTGTATTTTGACATGAAGCAGGGATTAATTGTGGGGGTCTACATGGACGATAATTTCATCCTTGTAAGAAATACAGAAGTCCTGAATAACTTCAAAAGAAAACTGCAAAAAGGTTCGAGGCCTGAGATCTTGGAGAAGCCGGCGAAATTCTTTCCATCAGGATTACGCGTAAGCCAGACGGCTCGGTTTACCTCGACCAAACAGCATACGCAGAAGAAATCTTGCGAACCTTTGAGATAGCAGCCTCGAAGCCAGCATCCACCCCATTGGACCCAGGGGTAAAATTCTCAAAACATGATGGAAATGATGTCTCGAGCTGCACAGACAAACCTTACAAAGAAATAGTAGGTAGCCTACTGTACTTGGCCAATGGTACAAGACCCAACCTGGCCTACGCGGTAGGTAGCCTACATCAGCCAGTTCTGCAACAAGCCTACAAAGGAACATTGGACCGGACTCAAACATATTCTAAGATACATTCAAGGAACGAAGGATATGAAGCTGCACTACAGAAAAACGAATTCCAAAGCAACGATTTATTCCGACGCAGATGGGCATCAGACGTCATAGATCGAAAATCCTACAGCGGTTACACATGCATCCTAGCAGGTGCCGCTGTGTCATGGCGGAGCAAGAAACAGGAGGCCACGTCGCTCTCTACAGTTGAAGCGGAGTATATGGCGATGTGCCATGCTGCTAAAGAAGTGCTGTGGTTCAGAAGCTTCCTCAACGAGATTGGAATGGGAATTTTTGTGGCTGATCCAATTGAAGTGTTCATTGACAATCAGGGAGCAGTGCACCTAGCAAAGAACAAGGTGACCTCTGAACGTAGCAAGCACTGTCAAAGAAGAAAGCTGGCGTAAATGCACTAGAACTGGGACTTGTCCAAAACAAACTTCAGGACAGCAGTCAAGCTTAAAAACTAAGCTGTTCTGACTCTTAACTCAAGTGTGTTAAATGTAGCCCCAACAAGGGGGAGTGTCGTTTAAATTTGCGTGCGCTTTGATTGTGTTGGGCTCCAAATCGGGGCTTTCCTGCATGCCACTGTATAGAGTAGGATATTAGTGTTAATTTCGGCCACAGGATGGCGCCACTTGGCGCCATTATTTTTAATGTTTTCTTAGTTGTTAAAATAAAGTGATTCCCTAGTTCACGTTTATTTACGTCTCCTAGTAACTAAGCAAAGTATTTGTTTACTGAACATGTTAGTTCATCAAAAGGTATAATAACCACATTAACTTTCCAGGCCAATATTGTTTTTGGAGTTTCTAGCTTAAGTGGATTTACTAGTTTACCTTAAATTGCTTTAATTGCAAACACGATTTGTACCATATACTTTAAACTATGTTGATACTCAAATTGGCTTGTCAACAATGCCAGCTGTGCCCTGCCGTCTTTGAACTGTTATGCTTTTCCTCTTGCTGACTTTAAACTGAATGTGACGACAACAATACTGTACTTCATTTACGATTGTATTTGTGTAACACTCTGTACTGTAACCACAACCCATTGTAGTACTACTTCCTCACGCCCGGGCTTACTTTCTTTTCCCCTCTTCACCCCTGATTCACCGTTTTTCTCTCCTTCTATACAATTCGCCCGAACTGAAAGGCCTTGTTTAGCGGCCGGCCTAGGTAATACTTTGGATAAGCCTAGTTGCCATCTTGGCAAGAATGATAGGCCCTAAGGTCTTTTAACTCAAAGCGACTGTCCACTACCCACGGATTGCATATAAGCATTTCCAGCAATGTTTACTGTAAGTAAAGCGATGTACATGAGTCTTTGATAGATGCGTTACAATAATTTTGCATACATCGGATTGTCACCCTCGTATGCTGGATGAAGACGTTAGGCTTCCTGCCGGTGAGTAGTAATGTTGAACAAGTCTATGGGCGGCAGTATATTTTGCTCCCAAGGGTGAAAGATGAAGAAGCAAGCCTTTCCGTGACGAGGTTGTGTGTCCACGAAAAGTAAAAATAAACCAACGAACTAATTTCGGGCCAACAAAAACAACTTGCGGTCGCCTCTACATTCTTTCTCTACAGCACATACGAGGCTAAGATCCTCCTTTTTGGTCCACCCCCAGCAGCCTCTTTTAACAACCAATCCCGATGTCGGAGTGTGCAGGTTCAGTCCGGTCGTTCGTCACCAATACTAGAGGTCCGTGGATCGAATTTTCCATGCTCAGGCATCCATTCCTCTTCACATTCCGGTGAACCATAATGTTGTGGCCGACACTATCCCACCGTTCTCCGCCAGTCAGCGAATGGACCTTGCATTCCTCGAACTGCGACGCCTTATTCCTGACCTGGGGGCATCCCATGGTCGACCTGTTCGCCATGAGGTTCAATGCCAGATATCCCCACTTCGTCAGCCTGATTCCGGTACCTCTGGCATGGGCAGTCGATGCACTAACACTGGACTTTACCCATCTCTTCGCATATGCCTTCCCACCGCCCAAGCTACTGACTCTTGTAATACGCAATATTTCAACAACCACAGGGCAGTTCCTGCTTGTAGCCCCGGACTGGCCAGCAGTGGCATGGTTCCCGACACTCCTCGATCTTCTCATCGACATTCTACGATCCTTTCCACCACATCCGGACTTCCTGACTCAACGGAACGGTGCGACACCATCACCCACAATCCCTGCGACTACACGGGTGGCTATTATCATCCGACTCCTTGAGGCGACATGAGTTTCTCCGGACCTGGTCCTCTGCATCGTTTCTAGAGCTGTCCGCGCATGCACCTGAAAAGATCTACAACAGTCGTTGGCGCCAATGGTTTCATTGGTGTCTCACTCGACAAGTTAATCCAGGCAGTCCCTCTGTGCCAGCGCTCCTCTGATTCCTTGACTTTCTATTCTAAGACGGTCTTCGAGGATCCACCATCCTAGTCTATCGTTCCACCCTGAATGCCGTCTCTAAAGCTGCTCGACATTTCAGCCTCATCGATGACTTTTGCATTATGTCCCTTATCCGATCCTTCATGATCGATCGCCCTCAAATGCACAAGGTTTTTCCGGATTGGGACCTTTCCATTGTCTTCACCACCCTGCTTGGCTTCCCCTATGAACCTCTGTCTGCGTCTTCTCTTAGCCATCTCACCCGCAAGACGGTCTTTCTTATTGCCGTAGCTGCCTGCCCGTTGTAGTGAATTACAGGCTCTATCAGCCACCGCGGCAGACTGTTTCTTCTTGGACAACTACTCTTGTGTCACGCTTACGCCTAGGGCGTCCTTCCTTGCTAAAACCCAGAAGCCTAGCAAACGGTCTACACCGTTCATCATTCCTGCACTCATCACCATACTCGGTGACGACCAGGAATGTGCACTTTGTCCTGTCCGGGCACTCCGGTTTTACCTGAAGGCCTCTAAACTTCTTTGTCGTGGTCGATCCCAACTCTTTTGGCCTTTCACCTCTTGTTCCTCGTCCCGTTATGATTTTTCTGCCTGGATCAAGACTGTTATTGTGCAGGCCTGTAATGCCCTCGATATCAACTGCTCTGACCAAGGTATCCGTGTCACCGCTCATGAGCTACGAGCCATTTCAGATTCATGGGCACGCTACAGCAACGTGCCTATATCCGAAATTATGGAGGCCGCCTCCTGGCGGAGCCCCTCTGTTTTCACTTCGCACTACCTACGTGACATGTCTCATCGAGCCGACGGTCTATATCGCATCGGGCCTTTCATTGCCATCTGCCGTATGCTGTAACCCCCCCTGCTGGCACTAGCCAAATCCTCCGGAAGATTCAAGGTCCGCCCGCTACCCAAGGGGGTTTGGTCAAGATGGCACCCTACACCTTTGTCGAAGTCTGTGGAATGCTAAAAATTAGGTAGTGTATATTTTCGTGGGAACTAGAAACCCCAAAATACCAGTGTAATCTGGTTGATTTTGGTTTGTATTGCTATAATGAAAATATACATTACCTTCTTCCCACCCTCCTCCCCTCTTGTCGCCATCAGGGCACTATTAGGTCGAAAAGATGCGACGGAATGCTCCACTCTGATATTTATACGATGGAGGCTGTGCAGTAGGATGCGCAGTGGGTAGCGGGGCGGAGTGATCTTTTTGATTAATTCTTTAATTCAAACAGCATTGAGAAGGAAAATGCTAATAATTAGGTAATGTGTATTTTCATGATGGCAATAGAAAACAAAATCAACCAGGTTACACTGGTATTTTGGAGTTTTTACTATCCTAAAATACTTGCCTTCAGTAATATGTGCTAAAATCGCTATTTTATGCTTTTTCATTGCTGAAAATAAAATAATTTAATTATTTGATCGCAGTCTAGTATCATCTAGCTCACACCAGGTTGCGCTGCTTCGCATTCTACTGTATCTTGATGCAAATTAGGCCGTTACGTCATATGGCTTTTAATTCCATCGGGTTCAGCGAAAGCAGGGAGGCGGGTGGGTTCTACTGAAGGTAAGTATTTTAGGATATTAATAACTTACTTTAAACAGTGTTAAAATGTTGTTTCTTACTATCTGCAAAATACTTACCAGTACTTCAGTAATATGGGTCGATTTTGTCCCATCGGGGGAGGTTCAGCTAGATGGTGGAACTTGACCATCGCCAGCATCGTGACCTAGTGTGAGAGATGTGATCGTTTATTTTTAAAACTGTAAACACTCCGACGAAGGTGAACAATTTTTCATCGCAAATTCAGTGAAACATTTTTTTAAATAGTTCATTTTGTGGTTTTAGTGTAAATCTTGAAATAATGTCCTTCAATAACCACTGTAATCGCCGCTTGCCGGTTTTTACGAAGATCAACCTGGAGAACCAGGCAGGGGTAGAGGCCTTCAATAATATCAAAATTCTTACCTACACAAACTTTTCAACCTTAGCAGGTGACTTCGTCAACTTTGGCCTTATTTTGCTTAGTCGTTTCTGTGGCTTGGTGAACCGGAAGGCAGCCGACTCCTTTTTTTACTTCCGCACAGACACCACATCAAAGAGTCGCGGTTGCCCCGACGACTGACGCTGACCCAACTCCTCCAACCTCTGAAGATGTCGTGGAGGACACATGTCGCTACTACGGGATGGATTAGAACGACCATGCTTGTTCTGATCATGTTACAGGATACGTTCACCAGTCTTACACTCTTTACTCTTATGCTTCTTACATTCCAACACGACAACTGTACAAATTATGTAAAGAAGTCAGTCTTCACCCACGATTGGAGATGCAGCGCATCTCCAAAAATCAAAAATTTGGGAAACAACGAAGTTTTTTTCTTAGAGCCTTAAGACTGATCTGGAACTCCCTGAAAAATAAACCGATTCCAAGTCTGTTTGGGCCAGATTACAGAACGTTTTAATAACCTAACTTTCTGTGCAAAAAACTATTTTTCCACTCCTGTAAAAAAACTATACCACAAAAACCATCACCGCAAAAATGGTGTTTTCACGATGACGCAGCTGCTGTCTTGACCCTCAAATTGTAAATTTGTAAAAACCTCTTTTCGGTAAAAAGCCCACATAGCTTAGCGTTCCTTAACTTGAAGAAGGTGCTGCAAATTGCTGGTCTCTTATTTCCATTGTTCCATAATTAAGCCATTTAATTTGGAACTTGAAACTTGAAAGCAACTTCTGGAAATTTCTTTTCTCCAGCTCCAGGCAGCAGACAACAAATCATATGGCACCGTCGAATTTATGTAACAACAATGGATTATCTCCTAAATCGGAAAGAATTCTAATAAGAAGCAGGGAATATGGCAACGTCATTCGGCATAGGTATAGCAATGGGGGTCAGCAATGGGGGTCAGCAAAGCTTTATCCCGCATAGAAATGCCAGTTTGGTTGTTACTCGTAAATTCCAAACCAGGCACGAAGCCACGTCGTAGCTGAGCAATGAGCAGACGAGTATTTTGGAAAAAAATTGGAAAAGCTTCAAGAAAACATCGTTCGTTACCTTACTGTGAAAGTTCTCGTCACAATTAGAGTCATAATTACTGATGTGATAGGCCTATTCCCTAGCTTGTCACATAGACTGATAATAGAAATGTTAGCAATGTCGAGGCGGAGGTGGAATGTTCCAAGAAAAGATTTTCAAAAAGATCATGCACTGCTGAAGGTTTTGCTGTCTCACATCTATGTGGAGTTTGGAGGTTGCGTATATTGGCAGACTAGAGGAGCGCCAATGGGCTACTCTTGTTCGCCAATAATGGCGGAGCTTGTGATGCAGCACTTGGATGAAATGGTTTTAAAGTCTGGATTGGGTGTAATGATATGGAAGCGATTCGTTGATTATGTGTTTGCGGTGATGAAGAGGAATCGAGTTCACGCTGGAAGAAGAAAAGGATGGGAAGCTAGCATTTTTGGACGTGTTGTTGAAGAGAAATGAGGAAGAAGGAAGAATTGAATACGAATCGTACAGGAAGCCAATGTCAACTGAAAGAGGGATTGATTACAGATCGGGACACCCAAAGGCACAATTGAAGGCGATAGCAAGGAACGAGTTCAGACGGGTGGCGAGGAATTCGAGTGACAAAGTGACCGAAGCATTACACATGGAAGAGACGAAAGAACGGTTTTAAAACTGGGGTACCCAGGTGTACTTTTGAATGAAATGAGGAAGGTGGGAAGTGAGAAAAAGAAAATCAGCGAAACACAGAGGGGGAAAGAGAAAAAGAACGAGGGCCGAAGGTGGTACTTACACATCTTGAAGGGGTCAGTGAACCGATAAAGCGGGTGTTGGATAAGAGGGGATTCACTACATACTTCAAAAATACAGATAACAACAAAAAACTGACGAAAGGAAGAACGAAGAAGAAGGAACAAGAAGAAGGAAGAATGGTGAGGAGGACACAGAAGCTGGAAGATGATTAAATGATGGGAGGAGTGAAGAACAGTCGAGAAGGCGTCTACAAGATTCCATGCAGAGAGTGTGATGCCGTCTATATAGGTGAGACGAGG
>JAHWFP010164877.1:0-55102 GCA_023313725.1 Lithobius niger | reverse complement strand
CACGCATCAACTTTTGACTGTTCTCGATCGCTGGACTGATGCACTGGATATTGGAGTCCAGAGTGATGTCATCTACTTTGATTTTAAAAAGGCGTTTGAATCGGTGGTCCATCGCAAGCTGGTGGCAAAACTAAGTGGATGTGGTATTTCTGGACTTCTACTTAACTGGCTATCCGCCTTTCTTGAAAACCGTTATCAACAAGTTAGAGTTGAACATATTCTCTCAAATAAGGCAAGTGTACCTAGCGGCGTTCCCCAGGGCTCGGTACTTGGCCCCTTACTGTTTTTGGTTTATATAAATGATCTTAATTTAGCAAATTCAACCCCATATGGTGCAAAATTTGCGGATGACGTGAAAATTGGGGTTGAAATTTTGACTCTGGGTCAATCAAACGAGCTCACAGCAGATATCCAAAACGTCCACAGCTGGTCAAACTTGTGGCAGCTTCCTCTGTCTACTTCGAAATGTAAGTCCATGCATATTGGATCAGTATGCCCAGACTATCACTATTTGCTTGATGGAGAAACTCTCCCCTTTGTGAACGAAATTAAGGATCTGGGTTATCTGGTTTTCCAGTGACCTTAAGTCTTCCCTACACTGTTCGAAAGTATGTTCAACAGCCTTCCGCCGGCTGGCGGTGGTTAATAGATGCTTCACATCTGGCCATCTACAAACCAAGGTGTGGGCATTCAAGGTCTTTGTCCGCCCAATACTTGAGTATGCCACTCCTGTATGGTCCCCATATCTTGCTAAAGACATTGACTTAATCGAATCCGTTCAAAGAAGATTCACGAAGTGCCTTCCAGAACTCCGAAATATTGATCATATAGAGCGTCTTTCAAGAGCGGGACTTGAGCTTCTGGAATTGCGCCGTTTAAGATTTGACCTCATCTTGACATATAAGATTCTTCGAAACTTAATCTCGATCGACCTTCCTTTTTTCGACCTAGCACCATGTATTCATAATACCAGGGGTCACCCTTGGAAACTTGAGACTAGGGGATCCAGACTTGACTGCCGGAGATTCTTTTTTGCGGTGCGGGTAGTCCCCGTTTGGAATGTCCTTCGTTCTAGGACGGTATGTATGGATTCGGAGTACGGCTTCCGGGAAGAATTATGGACGGAAGATCTGTCTGCCTTCATTAAGAGAGCATCATAGTCTCGCCTTCATTTTTGCACTGGTACGGTGTCAGCGTCTCACAACCATAACGTCAACTATCAACTATTGTGGTATTTGCGTTACTTTTATTATTAATAATTGCTTTATTTTTAATGTGACGATCAACTTATGTAAAGACTTTTAAGCTTTGTACATTTTTTTTACCTATTTTATTCATTTTGTTTTTTGACAATTGGCCATCCACCCTTCTCCTCCTTTTCCGTTCGACTGGCGATACCATCGGGGACCTTTGTGTCCCTGGCAGGTCTAACCTTGGTGGTAAGGCAGTTGAAATCCTAACCCACCTTTCCTAATTCGATCCCACCTTTTCACTGGCCAAAAAATTTTTTTTACAATTTAAACATTTTTTAAAAACTATTTTTTACCTATATGCAAGCTTTTAAATTGTTTTATCTTGTTTTAGTTTTTACCATGCCACCTTCGCATTCTCTTTTTATCAAATATTTTTACAAGCATCTTAAATGCTGCCCCTCTTTAGGCTGGCAGTCAGTGATCCCCGCAATCCTTGCCAGACCTGTTGCTTCAGGAACAAACATTATTATTATTATTATTATTATACTTTGGTCTACAACCCAATTTGAAAAAGTGCTCAAACTGAGTGCCGACGCACGCAATTTCCGTCGCCATTTTCTACAAACATGTAAATATTTATTTGTATTTCTCGAATTTATTTCTAGGCATAAAGCCAACTAGCTTAGTCCTGTGATAGCTTACATGTTTACTATGTCTTCAATGTTTTTATTTTACTAAGGTGACGATTTTAGCAACTATGAAAACTTTGACCACACTAGCGTTAGTATTTGCGGCTGCGATAATACATTTAAATTTTATGCGTTATAGCATTTCAAAACACAAGCTGGTTTATTTAATCTTTTGCCTAGGCTTTTATAAAAGCATTATTTAACGTAACCTTTTCTCATGAACTCTACCTTGTTCAAAATGGCAACACAACTACGATTATTTTACCGGACATTTTAGTGTATATCTTGTATTTTTATTTCAGGGCTCCGACCATAGTGATCTCAATTCCGAATGCACAACAAAGCCTTTGCCTTCAATTAATAACAGTTTATTTTGAATTTGAGCATCAGACTTCGTTCCCCCCCCCCCTTCCTTCAATAGTTGCAATTGCATAACATTGTAGTTTTTATTTAAAAAATGTACAGGCCTATTTTCACGTTGTTATGAGTTTAACTCAATGCACTTCTCAAGCCAAGGCCTCTAAAGGCACCCAAAGTCGGCAATTCCCTTTGCAATCCGGGCTCCTTCAATCAGAACTTAGTATTTACTTTCCCCACCACTCAGAGTGCAAGGCTACCCTGCCCGTCCGCACTGCCATACCTACTTCCGGTAGTGTCAGCCTGGACGGGTTGAGTCAGTCACTACTCCTCCCCAAGCGATCCCTCTACCTCACCCCCCCCCCCTCTGTCGCTCTCCTACAGGACCGCGGTTTCCCTCCTACCTGCAGCCAGGCAGCAGCTATAAAACCAAGCTGGGAGAGAATTTCGTTAGCATAGCTCAAGGACTCAAGAGGCTAGAGGTCACTACGGCGGTCGGAGCAGAGATGTCCAGTCCGAAGGTTGCCATGCCGGGCAAGGTAGTGGTTCCAGGGTAACTAGTTTAGTTTATTAGAATTTAATTTTTGAACAGAATTTCTAAATTGTTAGTCTTAAATTTAAACTTAAACTTCTAGACTTTGAGGGAACTTATGGGTAGCCAAACGCAATCGGCATTTTGGTTTAGGGCACCCATAATTTAAGGGTTTAAGGTCCCCTTCCTAAAAACCGGCTTTTTTTCTTTGTTTATGAACTCAGTGTTCATTAAATAATCCAAGATCACCGAGATCTAGCATGTGTTATCGTTGAAGCAGGAGTTTTCAAAAGGCAGTTTTGACGCTTGACTGATTTTAGTGCAAGAGTTGCTAAAGCTTTCAAAGACTATTTTACATTCTGCAAGGGTCATGTTTGTAACTTGGAGAGTTGCGATAACTCACTCCGACTTTTTCTAGTCCAAATTTTGTTGTGAACTTGAATTTATTCATTCTGCCGATTTAAATTGTAAATCCAGTGCTTTTTATTGTAAAGCCCCAGTTCTATTTTTCGTAACCAACTAGTTACTACGTGTGTATAAATCTTGTCATGTTTTATTAAAACAGAAAAGAAAGTTGTTTGGAACAACATTTTGACTTCGAGTCCAATTTAATTTTCAAGGGTTATTTTAATTACAAAACCATTTTTATTCTAACTCCGAAGTAAGCATTTAGATTAATTACCCATCGTGGTGGCAGTGAACCATGATTAGATAGGTCTTCATAACTTAGGTAGGACGCTGACGCTCTTCTCCTAACCGTGCAGTAGACACACTATGCTGTTTTCACAAAGTAAAAACCGCCACTTATGAATTCATCTAAAATATCCACAAGTACGCCAGATGTCGGTGCTATAGACAGTAAGCACCTCAAGACCCTGTAAGCGCCGCTACACAAGTCCACCTTTTACGGCTCTCAGCCCCTTCAATTCCCTTCAATCAGAACTTAGTATTTACTTTCCCCACCACTCAGAGCGACAGCAACCAAAGCTCTTTAGCTAAAGCATGATGTGGTGCAAACCGCTCGCTTAATTCAGCAACACACTAGTCAATGAAAACATTAAAGAATTCAAAACGTAATTTGTCATTTGGTTCGGTTATTGCAGAATCCTGCTCTTCATAGTCAAACATTCGTCTTGTGCGTCGCACACGTTTCACTGCCGCCAACTCAAATGGCACGTCAACATCTACCGTAGGTCTTTAGTCTGTTGTTGTAACCATACAATGGCCTTACCTTTCATAATCTCAAAACAAGACCTTAGTTCTTTTACTTCTTTTTCAACTCTTTTGACTACATCCCAAGCCCTCTGAATGTCGATATCAACGGCCTGTAAATATAAGCTAAGATAATTTGTCTTTTCAAATATTTCTGAAAATGTATGTAACACAATGGCAAATTTAAGGTTCAGTAAAGAGTTCAGCAATCCATGAGCGATGGAAACTGTGTTGCTATCAAACGTTAGTGCGACATCTCCTGTTTGGTTGTCCTCATCTGTGTCAGAGTCTACAATATACTGCAGCGCCTCAATGCAATACCTGTAACATCATATTTTTGACAGCATTGCTTTTAGAGTTCCAGCGTGTTCCAGTTATACGTCGTGGAGCTTGCAAACGATCATGTTTGCCCTTCCCTCGCATTGTTTCTGGTTCTTTGTCCTGCTGTTCCTTCATATCTGGTTCCTCTGGTTGTCTTGATGCTTGTTTCTGAAAACCGCAGTGCCGTTTTTGAATCATCATAAAAACGTGATAACGGTGCGGTGAGGTGAAAAATGAGTAAATCTCTTCCAGTAAACCAAAGAACAGCTTTGCTTCCTAACTAGCTTTGGCGACAGACTGGAGCATTAAATTTAGCCGAACACCAAATATATGTTGCTTGTGGTGCTTCCTTTTGGATTAGGGCATGTAGTCTTATATATCTACCCCTCATGCTTGAGCAACCGTCATAGCCTTGTCCAATTAAAGTCTGTTTCCAGGGAATTCCACTTTCATTGAATGCTGTTGTTTGTAATGCGTATATTCCAGCTCCCGTTGTAGACACAGCATGCAGCACTTTCCACAACCGTTCTCGGACTATGACGCTGCCAGTCTTGCGATCAGTTTCCACATAGCGCAGTACAACAGCTAGCTGTTCAGTGTTACTGAGAAAAAGCAGCTTGTTTTTACATTATCCAGTATCACATTTTGCACTGTTAAACTAACGGCATTCAACATTTGATATTGTCTTAAATTTGAAATGAGAGATGTCTGTACTTTAGAAAACTTTTGTTTTTCACGAAGTGAATGCAAGTAAGCCAGATCAGGGACATGAAACTTCGCAACGAGTTCTAGCAACTCCAGAAAATTTCCTCGATTTCCAGATGCTTTATTTTCACGATGGCCACGAAACGCTAATTTATGTCTAGCTAGGTATAAAATGCACACGACACTACTTCCCGGTTTCGAAGTATCTCTTCTCGTTTTAGACTTGCAAAACAGCAGAAGCTGTATTCTTTCTTTTAAATGTGTACTTGTCTAACTCTGCATTTCCATGTTTGTCAGATGTTTCATGAACCTTGATTGCTTTCCCAACGTGTTGCCAATCATCGTACCCATCGTTGGTTCACACAGAAGCAGCATTCAAACCCCCAAATAAAATGCAAACAACGCAGAACAACTTTTTAAGTTTCACTGAAAAGGCTAACCAGTTTCTAGGTACTAGGGTGCCATCATTTAAAGAAACCATGAAGTTATCAGCGTTAAAACATCTATGAACACACCTATAATATTCACTGCTTTTAAATTTTAAATTGTCTGCAAAGTCATCTTTGGTTTTGAGCAACCTTACAATTACGTTCTTTATGGGCTGAAGTGGCCCGAATTTGTCATGAATTGCTTAAATTTCTGTAGTAATTCTTTTTCCGACATAATGGCAAGGATCATTCACGTAATAATTCCACTCTGACTTTCATCTTCATCAGTTCCACTCCCATTTTCAAAAACATCTTGGTTATTAACATCCAAATTTATTGTCTGTTGACTCATCATCAAACTTAATTTTTGGTGTTAGTATTTCTGTTGCCGTTCACTCATTTGTAGTCGACGCTGACCCCGACGGCAACGAGGCTTCGTTAGGCCTAACTGTATTGTTGTCCGGTATTACTCCGTTTTCTGTGTTTTGCTGCAGCCAACTATTGAAGACTGTCTTTGCTCCAAGGGCAAGAGCTTTGTTGTCAAGCTCTCGTTTCTTTCGCTCAACAACCTTTTCATAGCCACTTTTATAACGTTGTTTCTGCATTGTTCCAAAATACAAAAGCAAACTACTCCTTTTCACCATTCACATTCAAGTCTCAACTCAAGACGCAGCGACACGAAACTGAACTAAGATCGTGTATAACGTTCAAGGTCAACTGAGAAAGTAGCTGCGTTCCTCGCTACATTGAGCGAGAAACGCTGCTTCAATCCCAGTTTGCCTTGACTACGCTACATTAGACTGAATTTTCGCTCTTGCCCCTGGTCGCGTTCAATTTTTACTGCCGCTACTCGTGCTACCTGGCACCATTGAGACGCAACTGTACGTTTGAGGCAGTTCACGGTCATATAATTTATAATAATTTATTAACCCAATGGAATTAACAAGCGTTTGATACAAACAAGTCGCCATCTTGCGCGGACAGGAAAAGGTGTAAGCTTCATACCGCACTACGTCGCCTTCAGCACAACATTCCATTGTTGAGGCCCGCCATCTCTTGACACTTGACAGCATTTCAAATGTGATTTTACAAAATCGACGCTTGGGCTTAATCTAAGGGAGCCACATGCAGTTTCCGATTTTGATTTCAATGCGTGTAGGTGTGCGCCGCTGGGCCATGCAGCCACTCGTGGTAGGTTTATGCATACCGCCCCAAATCTGAAAAGAAATTTGAAAGTTTGTTTGCATTTGATAGGTGGGCCGGGGCCCCCAACGCAGGTGGGCCCCTGGTACCTGCCAGTCTGTCTCCATGGTGTATACACCACTGCCCCAGAATCTAATGTCCCTATGAACTGAGCACCATCCAAAGTCTCACTTCAAGGAGGGAAGTTAGAAGAGCGACAATGATCGAAGCATACTGATGAATAGGCACAGACAGAACCTGACAGAACGGTGTACGAGTCCCGGAAAGAAGGGACCAAAGAGGGTACTGGTGGAAGGCTGATAACCGAGAACTGGTTGCCTGTCGTTGGGACAACAAAATTAGGGGGTCGTCCAGGCTTGGAGGTGACAGAAGAGGGACCTTAGCTGAAGGTAAGCTTAGGGACTGAGGACTTACTCTTCATGGATCACAAGAGACGGTCGCATAGAAAGAACAAAGGATGGTTATTGCGTTCTGGGCGTTATTAATAAACGATGTACATAAGAAATGACAGGGTACATTACCTTCACTGTTGACAGCAATGGGAGGGTCTAACACGTGGCTGCAGGAGACAGGAGCAACAACGGTGTGAGAGTAGCTTGAAGGATCAAGGTGCAGAGGTTTGCTTCACTGGAGGGACCGAAGGAAGGTGCAGCAGTTGAGTTTGCCCGAGTGGTATAAAACACAGGCTGGTCCGGTGTGCGTAAAAACAGATGAGTACACAAAACATAGTATAGTGAGTGGTAATAACGAACAAATGGTGAGGAACCGTTAATCGCACGAGATTGAGGAAAGTGGGCGATCTGGGGCGGTGTGAAAAAACAAGGCATCCGATGTCTGAGAGAGGCACAGGACTACAAGGCAGGAGAGTTCACAGACAGACGAAATTATTTTAAATAATAATGTGTAAAAGCCATTTCTGTAGGAAACATAAAAGAAGGTCACAGCAGTGTGATGTCGGTTCCTCAGCACGATAGGTGCTGGTTCATGGATTTGTAGAGAAAAAAATAATGGAATGGCTCGGAAACCGAGGGCAACACCCTTTGCTAATTGATGGCAAGCAATGTATGGCAGACTATGAATGAGTGGAGACGTCCGCACACTGGGCGATCCCAGAAAAAACTGGGATAAAAGACGAAGCGTCATCAAACTGGCACACACTATAGGCACTCAAATTGCGGAAGTCCGAGGAGGATGACACCGTGGACCAAGAAGTAATGATGCGGGTGACAGTTGTGTGGGGAGACAGAGGGCCAGGTTGAGCTCCCGATGATGGTAGTGGAGGATATCAATATGTGGTGGTAAGGGCGATTTCTGCGAGCCAGAGCTCTAAGTAGAAGACTGGATAGTTGGTAGAGATGTGCAGATTCCGATACCGATACCTCGAAATCGGCCGATTTCAGGGAATTGGTATCGGACTCAGAATCGAAAAATTTCCAACGATTCCAAGCAGATTCCATCAAAATTGGATCCCACGAAAAAAAAATCCTTTCCAACTGAAGCCTAATTCAAAATTAATCAGTATGGAAAGAATAATTCAAGTATGAATTAATGAAACTTACAGGCCCAAATAATTTATCCAAGCTAATATCATCGCTTGTTTCACTTTGCCATATTGTTGGACAGATCTCCTTCTTTCGTGCGACGATCAGAAGCGAGAGCACGTGAAACCTAGCCAAGGCCTACAAAACATTAAGAGCATGTGTTAATCACTATTTATTTTTGGGTTAGGGTGAGGAAATGTAAAATTTTATCTGGGAAAAACAGTTGAAATAAAATTATAAGCCAAACTGGCGCAAACACTTACTACGGTACATGGTTTTAAATTTGCCCTGGTATCGGTATCGGCATTGGAATTGGCATCGGCATTGGAATCGGCGTATCGGTGGAATCATCATCGGAAAATTGGTATCAGAACACCACTCATAGTTGGTAATGGAGGCTTAGGGTCGACAGGACTGGGTCGAGCCGAATGGCTTAGAGGATCCATGAGGCGACCAAGGACCGGATCGATCCAAACGACTTGGCAGAGGACGGTCCGTGTGGCAACCGTGGCTTGGCAGATGATGGTCCGTATGGGGAATGGCGCGTCTTGGATTTGGCGCAATGTTGCGCCTGCCAAGGAGGAGTGGGAGCCAATGAGGATAGCCAACGAAATTTATATTTCATAAGAATTTTGGCTGACTCCAAGGATGCCGTTTTTGACTGTAGGTGACCAATTTCCGCAGCGAAGAAATTTAATAGTGGACGTTTGTTGTGCATTAGTTGTGCGAAGATCATGAATGTCGGCTGCGTTTGCTCGAAGAGTGTTAAGTTCGGCAAAGTTGGCACGAAGTTCACAGTGTTCAACGGAAAAAGCACGAGCTATGGCGATGAGGGAAGAAATGTTCACTTTGAGATGTGCAATGTCATCAGGAGACAGCGAACAATCATGGAACAAAGAACTCAGAGGATGGAAATCGGGGGGGGCGGGGCCCCAGATTCGGGAGCGGACTGGGAGGGAGCAACGAAGAAGGTGGAACAACCGGTAAAACGTGTGTGGCAGGAACCGGAGGAACCGGTAGTGGGGAATTGATAGGTTGCGTTATCACACAATAGCGGTGGAGGCCCTTTAGGCGGAAGGCGGATCGATCCTCTATTCTTGGTACTGAGGCTTATTGTGTGCTTGAATTTACCCCATGAAGTTGATGGAGCAGACTGGTCGGACGATGCGGGGGTGAGGACCCCATCGAAACCGGGAGGGTTGAACCGCGAAAAGGTGAAGAAGTTGGGACCAGAGCTGTCTTTTGAGACTGTCGAGAGTGTTTATGGCTGACCACGCTGGAATTGGAGGAGGAAGCGAGTCTGAAAAAGGAAGGTAGTTCGATCGCTGCAAGGCTCGACGAGCGGAACGATGACGGGATTGTACCTGGCGTCAGAGAATTTCCAACCCAACCATGTGGTTTCATCGATGATTACACAAAAACTGCACTTTGAATTTCACCAATCGCATGAACGATGGTACTGACAATAAGGGTGTGGATCAAAATGAGACTTGGTGCCCGTAAAGCATAAACAACCACAGGGAACTGGATCAGGTAGTACAGTGGATTGGTTCCTGTTCAAATTCGGAACATCTTGATGTTGAGGAACATTTTTGGCTTCAGAAACAGGAGGATGTGGAGAACCTGTGGTACCGTCGTAGTTCGAAGTACGATCCATCGCAGAAACTTGTAGGAGGAGGATGGTCTAACAACGCACCACATGAGCGTAAACACAACAGTGAATGCAAAGAACAAGCGGTTTTCGCACCAAACGTGAAGCGAGGGGAATCCCGGAAAGGAAGGCTCGTATTCAACCTGAGCCACCTGGCGACGGAGGGAAAAGGGGAGGGGCTACGGGTTGTGGGCTGTGCCTTGAGGCATGATGACGGCGAAGACCGTTGCGCAAGGAAGAGAAGAAGATCCGAGTGAAAAGGACCGTGTCGTCAGTGTGTACAGGTCCTGAGAATCAAAGAAAACTGATGAAAATTGAACTCATCTCTGGGTGGACTTGAATCCGCAATCTCTGGTTTAGGATATCAGCTAAATCTAATAGACCACAGAGGCAAGTGCATGAACATGGCAAGGATCAGGAAGGTATGGTCACACGCATGAGATATGGTTACCACTGTTGTTAATTGTAAATTAGGCTAGTGTTGGCCTCTGTATTCTTATTATTACGTACGGAGACCAACCTATTTTGCTAAGAGCACATCGGCTCTTTAGTGTATGTTGAAGCCGCTAGAGGGCGCTACGAGCGCGTGGCGCTGTGATATTTTTAAAATAAACGGCCTCTTCTCTCCGAGGCTACATCGCCATGTTTAATGCATCACGGTTGTTTGCCTCCCATTATTTCCCCCAGTTTTAGTGTTGTAAAGCCATTTAATTTGACCCTGCAAAGTAAAATAACAGGTTATGGTGACCAGACGACGCTTCAACTGCGCAGACAAGTTAGATGGCGAGGATTCTTGTGCAGACGGCAAAAGAAATTCGACGCTCCAAACAACGCATGAACTGTGAGTAACGATAGCCTTAAGCCTATTCGATTAGGCCTATCTATCGCATCGCGGGAAAATAGCAAGCGACGCTAAGACGAAGTTAGCAGACATCGTTAGTACAGCCGAATTACTCATGAGAACTGTTAAAATTAACGAAGATCGATAATGGCAACGTCATTAGATGAATTTAAAATCCCAAAACTCAATGTGGACAATTATCATGCATGGAAAATTCGAGCAAGCGCAGCTCTTGTATAGCGCGGTGTATGGGACGCTATTGATCCGGGTTTTAGTGCTGCCATGACAAGTGATGAAAGCAAGAAGAATGAGAAGGCGCTAACTTTCTTATTCTTTGTGGTTGAAGATAATTACCTTGATGATATTGGGGAATGCTTCGAGTCAAAGAAGCATGGGAGAATCTTGAAGAAATAAATTCAAAATATGGCCTATTGCACATTATCCAGTTAATAAGAGACTTTCAATATCAACATGAAAAACAACGAAAAAATGACGGAATATTTGAGTCGTATCATGGATATTCAACGCAACTTGTCAGTGTGTGGCTAAGGCTTCATGGACAAGGAAATTTCGTTAGTAATGTTGATGGGTTTGCCAAAAGGCTACGAGCCGCTAATATTAAGCTTGGAACGTCAGGAGGAGACGCTAACCACCAAGATCGTTAAAGCAAAATTAATGTTAGAGGAGAAGAGAAAAGCCAGGGCAGTAGAACCCAAAATTGAAGAAAAAGAAGAAGTAAAAGTTCTTATAACTAAAAATAAGACGAGTTCAAACCAAAATAAAAAGAAGGTGGATGGAAATCCAAATAGTGGACCTAGTGAGAAGAACCCCACTAAAGGGAAACGTCCGGTTAAGTGCTTTTGCTGTGGCAAAATGAGGCACATAGCCAGATGGTGCCCATCCAAATCCCAAGATGAGGAAGATGATGATCATAAGCCCAAAACCACAGAAGCAAAATCGACAATAATTCTTGCAAGAGATAAGGCTTTCCGAGCAGCTAAAACCACAACCATGAGGTTTCAAGTTTTTACTTAGCCTAAAATACTTACCTGTATTTTAAATGCTTTACAATTATTTGGAAATGCTACCCGTCCCAAACATGAAAATTAATCACTCCCGGTCCTTGCATGGCGCTCCCCGGGGCCCATGACCACCTCTAGGTGGCGCCCCATTCCCGTTTCTCCTCACAGTTTGTCTCCCCGTTAGACGGTTCGACGCGGGAGGAGGGTGGGTTCCCACAGGTTAAGTATTTTTGGCTAATTAAAAACTATTTTTAGAGGTTAAAACCTCGTTTTGACTGCTAGCCTACAATACTTACCTGTAGTTTTAAAGCTGACTTTGTCCTACTTACTGTAGGCGTCGAACCCTCACCCTTGCAAGACCTGGTGTGACACCTTGAAAACAAAGTGGCAGAGTCAACACCAAACACTGTAAATCCCCTACAGAAAGAGTGCGTATACCTCTTATCTCATTTTCCCCTTACTATTTTACTCGCTGCCATGAAGCTGATGTCCCTGCTGCCCCGGACTGTGATCCACTGTCTGCGCGTTGGTCGTTCGTCAAAGTAGAATCGTTATGCACCAACGCGGCACTGTTCTGTGGCTTACACTGCACTAACGTATCGCCGTTCTGTGAATTGCACTGCCCTAACGACGTCGGTACCCCTATCTGCGCACTCACTAATGTGGATTGGGGGGGGGGGATTCACATTCCATCCCTGGGTTGTCTGTGACGCACTGGCCTGCATCGGATCCAGCCGTCCATTCCAATTACCATAACTCGGCCATGCCCACTGACCACCGTACGTGGCCCACTGGCAAAGAGCCTGTAAGGCCCCAAGGGACGTTTGGATCGGACACCGGTCTGTCACCCCCATCGTCTAGTGTCCCGGACTGTGACACGTCCTGTCCGTGACCACTTGTCTGTGTCCTGGACTGCGAACGGACCCTGCTGCTCGCGGGATCCAGTCTGCTCATGTCCGTACTGGTGCCATAAGGGTCTTGTCCCGGTCCCACCCCGGAGCGTGTCCGGGACGGTTCCGACAGCTGTTGGGAGGAAGTCTGTAGGGGCATGCCCATAGACTCCACACCCATGCTGTTTAAATTGTTTAACAAACGTCTCCGTTTAGGGGAAGAGTCATCAATATCAATTAAATTACTTACGGATCGATCGTTACGTGGTGGAGTCCCTGGCGGCGTCGCCGACTGCACCGTGACTTGTCCGCCATTTTGCACTGACGCCTGTGGCACTGAGTTAATCACTTCGGGCAAACGTGGTGCCTTCTTCGTCACGAAATAACTCACAAAAGTATCCAAAATGCCTTGGTGCGTTTCTAACGCACGTTTACGATCTGCTTTTTCTTGATACTTCGTTCTAACAGACTCCAATCTCGCCATTTCTTCCACCACCGCTTTGGCCACTATACTGGAAAGTTCCGCCGGGTGTCCGGGCGTGGCTTTTGTCCCGGATCGCGCCGAGACAAAAGAATTGTCCGACGGTGTCCCGGCGTTCTGTGACACACTTGAATCGTCACCCGATTCCACTAAAAGTTCCAAATCACGATCATTACCTACGTTATTTGCTAGTAATGCCAATTCACGTTCTCTTCTCCTAAGAAGTGCCCAACGATCCGAATCCGCCCACGTTGCCTTGATCATCATCACCACCATGCACCACCACCATCATCACGTGGTGATGGTGGTGGTGCATGGTGGTGATGATCAAGGCACTTCTTAGGAGAAGAGAACGTGAATTGGCATTACTAGCAAATAACGTAGGTAATGATCGTGATTTGGAACTTTTAGTGGAATCGGGTGAAGATTCAAGTGTGTCACAGAACGCCGAGACACCGGGACCCGCCATTATTTTTGGGTCCATTGCAGAACACCACTCACCGCATTTGAAACTCCCGAAGTTGCAAATTCTGCATCTGCGGCATCTAGGATGTGGGTCACGTGGATTCAACTTCTTACCGCACTTCCCGTTACCATTTCCAGGGCACGAAGCTAGTTTCTTTGAGGTATTAGACGAATCCATGTTCGAAACTGGAAACTGGAAACTGGATCGCGTCCCAAAATAAACTGTGAGGAGAAGCGGGAATGGGGCGCCACCTAGAGGTGGTCATGGGCCCCGGGGAGCGTTTGGGACGGGTAGCATTTCCAAATAATTGTAAAGCAATAAAAATACAGATAAGTATTTCAGGCTAGCAGTAAAACATGGTATCTCGACAGCGCAGCGACGGAACATACGACTTCCTGCAGCGAGAAGCTCGCCAACTTAGTGGAAAGGAAATCAAGTGTGTAAGTAGCCAACAAAGAAACCATGAAAGTTGAAGGAGCCGGGGATGTTGTGATACAATTAGCTGACAAACATGGAGATTGTAGACTTACCTTAGCAAAAGTACTGTATGTCCCTGAGCTATGGGAACTTGTTGTCAGTCTGAAGAATCGAAGAGTTAGGCTACCAACTCTCTTTCCAAGATGGAAAAGCAAGTGTTTGATCACGACGGGTCGATCATCCTCACAGCTCAACGAGAAAACAGACTTTATCGTATACACGAGGCTAAGGAAACTGCATTTGTCGCGAAGGTTAAAGCTGACGAGCTATGGCACCAAAGATTGGGGCACCTTCACAAAGCAGCAGTGAAAAACGTGAAGACGACGAGTGAACTCTTAGTAGGAATTTGACTTAAAAGAGAAAGACGACGACGATCACCCCTGCGAGACGTGCATTACAGGGAAACTTCAAAGAACGCATTTCCTACAACTAAGAAGAAAAGAACAAAGCAGGTTCTAGAGATCAATCAGTCAGATGTCGTGGGAAAAATTAGCTCAACATCTAAAAAAGGAGCAAACTATCTCGTTTCATTCATAGACAACTATACGAGAAGAGAAATGTGCAATTAATGAACATTCAAGGCCCTTTATTTCCTAGAGTGAAGCATTTAGTGAGCAACAATCTGGCTGGCCGACTTCATTGTCAGTGGAGAATAGGAACGAACGATCTAGGCCCGCAGCACAAATACAGGAGGCAACGTTGCCAGCCAAATTCAAATGCGATAGTTCGTCGAACTGGAGTGGAAAATGTAAAAAGTCCGAGCTATATCCTTGAAGCCCGAACAAGATAGCAGCTCAAGCTATCGAAAATTCGCTGGACCAAGCTGTTGACTTGATTGTGAAAGTGTGCGGTAATTTTTTTCCGAGTTTTGTTGACGACTATACGAGGTATGCAAAAGTCTACACTATCAAGACTATAGATGGAGTGCTTAAGAAATTTCACTAATATCGCCTAGAAGTTGAAAATATTCATGAAGTTAAAATCAAGACACAACAATCTGACAATGGAGGCGAGTATAGAAGCAAAGCTTTCGATGACTACCTCAAGGAGCACGGTATAACACGTCAACTTACCGTACCAGGAAACCCTGAGCAAAATGGCACCGCCGAAAGATTTAATAGGACATTACTTGACATGACGAGATGCCTATTAATCCAGTCAAAATTGCCAAACCACCAGTGGGCAGAAGCAGCTCACACCACATGCCGCATCAGGACCTTTTGTCCATCCAGTGCTTTAGACGACCAAAGTCCCTCAACACTTTGAAAGCAGGAGGATGAAGATGTAAGCCACTTACGAGTATTTGGCTGCAGGGCATGGGCAGTCGTCGGAAGACACCTACCATGCCACAAGCTGGACCCAAGATCCATAGAGACCGTTTTCATAGGCTACCCAGGAGTGAAAGGCTACAAATTATGGGACTTTAACAAAGACAAGATCCTTGTAAGACGAGATGCGAAATTTGAAGAAGACGTCTTCCCATTTCATAAAAAGTACACAAATGAACCTGTCACCAAGAAAGCCAACTTGGAGCTGTTCACCTGTACGCCCGAAGCCGATGAAACCGAAAATGAAGCAAATGATGAAGACGAACCATAACAGCAGGGGAAGATGCCACACGCAGCACCAGCATTAACCCAAACTGTAAACGAAGACGAGCAAATTCAGCAGGGGTAGTTGATAGACAAACCACCAGCACAAATACCAACTGCTGAAGAAAATTTCCTAGAAATTGACGAGGAAAGATACGACTTGGATCGTACCACCCTACCACTTGAGGAAGCCGGGGCAACAGTTCACAGGTCACTAAGACAAGGCACCTAGCGAGACTTCCAAATGAAGTGCAACACAGCGATTGCAACTCCAGCAAGACGAGATGAGCCAAGAACTTTAGAAGAAGCTCTAAAGGGGTCAGAATCTCAGGAGTGGAAGAAAGCTATGGAAGAGGAGCTGAACAACCTCCAAGGCCACCAAACGTGGGAATTGGTACCAAGACCAAAAGGAAGGAAGGTTATTACATCCAAATGGGTATTTAGGAAGAAATACAACCAAAACGGAGAATTTGAATGCTACAGAGCGAGACTCGTCATCCGTGGATTCATGCAAGTTGAAGGTAATCAAGCGCAAGACGGTGAGAACCTTAATTGCAACTACAGTAGAACTTGGTTGGGAAATACACCAAATGGACATAACCGCAGCCTACCTTAATGGCACCCTCAACGAAGAAACCTACATGGAACAGCCGCATCCTTTCGGTGAAATTGGTAAAGAAGACCATGTATGTAAACTTAATAATAATAATAATAAAACAATTTGTTGCTGGAGCAACAGGTCTGGCAAGGATCCTGAAGAACCTCTTACTGCCAGCCTAAACACAGAAGGGAAGCTCTTAAGGAGCCAAGGGCAAAAAGATACGGTGAAAGGCATAGAGATTTAAAAGAAAAAGATTCAACACAAGCATGGCCAAAACGAGGTGGTGGAAGGGTATAGGGGAAAAGGTCACGCCTGCCTTACCAACTTGGTTAGACCTGCCAGGGACACGAAGGTCCCCGTTAGCATCGCCAGACGAGGGAAAAGGAATGGGAAAGGAGGGCGGCCAATTGTCACCACAGAAAAAGGTTAAAAATTTAAAAAGAAAAAGAGCTAAAAGAGTTCAAAATGTAAAGAAAAAATTTAAAATAGATAAAAACTAATCAGTAAGAACGCTTGAGAAACCGTGCCAAGGGCATGGTGTTCAAAATACGCTTAAAAGCCGCCACGGTAGTTGCAGAGACAGCCTCCTCGGTCAGGGAGTTCCACGGCTCAATCGCTCGCAGTGCAAAGAAGTTCTTTCGACACTCCGTGTGGGATTGCTGACTAAGCAGTTTATATGAGTGGTCTCTAGTCCTATCTCTTGCTGGACGTTCGAAGAAGGGGACGTCAATTGGTAGGAGTCCCTTGACAATTTTAAAGACCAGGATGAGGTCTGCCTTGAGACGACGGAGCTCCAAGGGTTCTAAACCAGCCCTACGGAGACGTTCACCTGGTTCAAGGTCTCTGAAACCAGAGAGCCCACGCGTGAATGAGCGCTGCACTGCCTCCAAGCAATCCACGTCCTTTAGGAGATGTGGCGACCAGACCGGACTAGCATACTCCAGAAGTGGGCGAACGAACACCACAAATGCCCTGACAAGGGTAATTGAATTTGCTGCTTTGAAGCAGCGTTTCACAATAGCAAGTCTTCGATATGCCGCCGACGCGACTTTCACGCAGTGTAAGGACACTTTAAGGTTGGGTGTCAACCAAACTCCAAGATCCTTTACGGGGTCCATAGGCTTCAATGGTCTGGTCCCAAGGGCGTACTGGAAGGATGGGTTCGAATCGCCTATATGTAGGACACCACATTTATCAAGTGAGAGAGGCAATTGCCAAACAATGGACCAATGGTGGACATACTGAATGTAAACCATAAGTGCAGAGCCATCCTGGAAACTAGTAATATTGGTGCAGGATTTCAAATCATCTGCGAATTTAAAGCAAGGACGGGACTCCGTGCCGGGTGGGATCAGGTCGTTCAGGAAAGTAACAAACAGTAATGGGCCCAGCACGGAACCCTGCGGTACACCACTTGAAACTGATAGTTCTGTAGAAGCCACGGAATCCACGAAAACTCGTTGCTTACGATTCGCGATAAAATCACCCAGCCAACCCAGCAACTTTCCACTAATATTAAGGTGTGAGAGTTTGGCAAGCAATTTGGCGTGGACCACCGATTCGAAGGCCTTCTTAAAATCGTAGTACACCACGTCAGTGGGAGCTCCCTTATCGAGAGCACTCGTCCACAAATCCATGGCGAGTAGCAACTGCAGTGTCGATGATCTACCTGGCAAAAAGCCAAACTGGTCACTGTTTAGCAAGCTACCTCTCTCAAAAAAAGTCAGCATGTCCGAACGAATAATAGTCTCCATGACCTTGCAAGGCACAACGGTAAGCGCAATCGGGCGGTAATTATGGGGATTTGAGGCGTCACCACACTTATAAATGGGAACAACATTCGCTGAACGCCACAAGTTAGGAATAGCACAATTATTCAACGAGAGATTAAAAATAAAAGCAAGTGGTGTGGCGATCGAAAAGCATACCTGTTTAAAAAAAAAAGCTGAAAACCCGTCGGGTCCCACGGAATGACTTGGTTTCATTCGTAAAAGAACAGATCTAACCTGTGTAGGGGAGAACTCAACCGAAGTTAGCAGGTCGGTAAAAAGTGGGTTTTTGCGTGTATCCCGCATTGGTGGGATGCACCCATTATCAGAGACTGTGTTGGAGATAAAGATCTGGTTTAGTAGGTTCGCCTTTTGGCCATCCTCTGTCACGTAGTTGGCTCCAACAGACAATGGTGGTAAATTTCGGATCGTACGTGTTTTAGACCTGTAAAGACGAAACAGAGAAGCCATGCTCCCCTCCTTTAGTGTGTTAAGTTCTCTTTTGGTGTGCCAAAGGTCCACCATGTCCGCGTATTCAGCCTGTATGTGGATGTAAGAACGACGATTAATTTCCGAAGGATCAATTTTCAACTTCTGCCAGATTTTCAACTTTTTGCGACCCAGTTTTTTAATAGAGGCTGGCAGGAAGCCGTGAGCTGGCTTGGGTGATGGTTTTGCCCGACAGGAGGCAACCAGGTCACAAAGAAAGCTGTGAAACCCGTTCCAGACTACATCAATATCTTCCCCAAGTGAGGAAAGGTAGTTTCTCCAGTCAACTTCACCAAGCATGCTGTTTAGTTTATCAAAGTCAATTTTGCCTGGCAGGTAGCTGCTCTTAATTGTGGTAACTGAAGATCGGTTGACCTTAAATGCAACCATATTATGGTCGCTTGTTCCCAATTTATCTAATTGATTAAGACCAAAGATAAGTCTATCACTGTCCACGAACACCAAATCAAGTGTGTTCGTTCCCCTAGTAGGGAAGGTAACGAGTTGGGTCATACCTAGCGGTGCTATCAGTCTCATGAAATCTCTGTGTGGCCTTTCAGATGCAATTCTAGTCTGCCAGTCTACTGAAGAAAGGTTAAAATCCCCAAGAATTACATTCGAGAAGTTGACCTTAACTGCATCCCCCAAAAAGGAACAAAGTTCGACAATTCCCTGGTCGGAGTGGCTGTTTGGTAGATAACCCAAGACGAAATTCAGCCTGTCTGCCGGAAGACAGAATGCTAATGCCTCCACATTGGTAGTGGCGAAAATAGCTACTGCACTCAAATGTGACTTGTATACCACTAGTATTCCTCCTGCCCTAGACCCGCAATCCAGTCGAACCAAATTGTAACCAAAACCACCAAGGACCATAGCATCAGTAATTGCACCATGCAACCATGTCTCAACCACAAAAAGCACGTCGATATCCCCACCAGCTAATAAAACGTGGAAGTAGCCAAGGTTCTTGACAACACTACGGGCATTTAGTAACAGACAAGAAAAACCACGAATAAGAGGGAGAGAGGATGACACGGTGGTGGGAGTATTCCCCATTAGTTGTGGGGGTTTACCAAGGGTGAGTGTAGACTCACTACCTCCCTGCACAAGGCAAGTTTGCCACGAGAAGTAAGATGCACTCCATCTCGGGCAATCAGCGTATGATCGACGCAGATTGTTTCATCTAGGGAAACAAAGTTAGCTTGCTGTTCTATACACAGGTTCTTAATTAGTAAGTTAGTATGAATGATAAGCTTGTCATCATCACGAAATTTTTTCAAAAGGCGAGGGAAGATGCCCACTATGGAAACTTTGGCCTTTGGTCTGGTCAAGCGGATCTCACTTAAAATATCGCCGATGGCTGCTGCAATTCGGTTTGGAGGGTCACAGGACAGGTTATTCGAGCCAACACAGAGAACGAATTCACTTTATGGGTGTGCTTCGTGAATTAAAGAAGTGGCCTGCTGACGAACGAACTGGGTGGTAGCTCCAGGCCAGCACCATGTTTTGGAGTCTTTATGTGTACTACAACGCAGTGATCTGGTGTGCGAATCACCAAGGATGGTAATTGGTGTTGGTAGAAGGTCGGCCACTTCATGCGCTGTGTGGTTTGGTTGATTACTCAATAAATTGGTGGGATGGCTGTTGGCTGTGCCATGGATAGATTGCACACATGTTGGAGGTTCTCTCTGTATGGTATATGCTCTGTTTCTTTCGTCACATAGATGTTGTATTGATGAAAATGGGCGGGTGATAGCCGTCGCTGGAACCAACATGGGCGGAGTTTCACCGTCACTAACCATGGCCACAGGTGATTTGGAACTGGAGATGTTACCATTTCCTTTGGTGTGTGGTCTATCTAGTACCTTAGCTTTTCTATTGTGCTTTCCTTTGTTAGCACGTGTTGTAACATTTGGTGGTAGAACGGGATTTGGCTGATCAAGTAAGCTACTACTCGGAAGATGTACGGTACCTCCCTGTGATTCTGGTGTTGTATGCTGGATGTTTGATGACGGGGAATGGTCCAGGTGAGCTGATTTTAATTGTATCCTGCCTCCCTGAAGTACGGAAAACACAGTTGTACATTTAACACTGTTGGCACAGTCAAGTTGCACTGGCGAACTCTGCTCCTCAGATATGGACTCACTAGATTTGGTTGTGGTAAAGTTGTCGAACAGTTTGGAGATGTGTTGCATCAGATCCAACTTAAGAGAAGTAATACTTGCCCGGAATTGGGCCGCAAACGTCTCGTGAATTCCCGTGAGCTTGTCCGATAAATCCTGACAGGATTGTGTGATGGCTAAGAGTTTGTTATCGATGGCACCGAGGTCCAAGTCCTTTTCCAGTCCAAAATTTTCCAATTTAGAAAGTACACGAGATGACTTGTCCAGGAGAATGCCGATTCCCGAAGTTGTCTGGGCGTAAAGTGGTGTGGTTGGTGACGAGCTAGTAGAGGAACACGAATCACCATTAGGTGTGGAGTGAGTGTCAAAAACCATTGTTGATCTCTTATTTCTCTTAGAAGGAGGACTCGCGTTCCTTGCACCAACAGACGCATCTAAGTTATTCAAATCCTCAACAACGTCGTCGAATTCTGCAGTCATGATGTAGATTTCAGCTGATGTTCCTGGGCATCTCTAACAATCCAATGCAGCTGGGGAAAAAAAAATGTTGACTAATCCAGATCCTTTGATCGGATTTGACCCGGCACCATTTCAGATTTGTATTCGGTAATTAAAAAGTCTGTAACACTGACCATGCAATCCGAAAGTCAACTTTTTCACTGCTCAAAAAATTGGAGAAAAGCTGGCCCTAAGTTCCCAAAACAGTGAGGGATGGGGTCATCAGGACCTAAGTAACCACTCAGGCACAAAAACACACAAAAGAAAAAGTGGCTCCAGCCAGGCTTGAACCCTCACAAATGTACAAGATAGCCCAACAGCAGCCAAGATGGCCGCCCCCACTGAGTGACAAAAACAGGCTCAACCACCAAATTAAAACACTCAAAATAATGTTCAAAACGCACATGGAGCTTCATGGATGATCCCAAAAAGACCTTGGAGTTCTTAACTACCAACTCACCAAAGATGAATGTTCAGTTAAGCCTTAAACCTCACAAAAGAAGTGAATACTTTGGAGCACTAAATACCAACAACTGGAGTACGTAGGCACTCCATGGTTCTCCATCCATTAAGAGTATATACGAGCTCCATCAATCTGGCCGAGAGTGGAACGCCTGTATAGACAAATTCCTAAAAGAAATCTGACTAAAAGAATCCGTAACCGATCCATGCGTCTATTTTAACATGGAGCACGGACTAATAGTTGGCAGTGATGTTGACGACAATTTCATACTTGTACGAAACAAAGAAGTCCTTAAAGCATTCTAGCAGAAACTCCTAGACAGATTCAAAGCGAGATATCTTGGAGAAGCCAAATTCGGAGAAGCCCAAGAAATACTCTCAATGAAGATTGAACGTCAGCCAGATGGATCTATCTACTTGAGTCAAACTGCTTACGCCGAAGAATCCTAGAAACCTACGGAATGACTGATGCAAAGCCGACATCGACACCCATAGATCCTGGAGTAAAATATAAGAAGCACTTCAACAAGGAAAATAAAGATCATTCCAGCAGTGAACATTTTCCCTACAGAGAGGCTATAAGTAGCCTACTGCACCTCACAAATGGAACAAGACCGGATCTGGCCATGCAACGGCATATACGAGTCAGTTTTGCGAAAAACCAACTAAAGAATTGGAAAGGAGTGAAACACATCTTACGATACCTCCAGAAGACGAAGAATATGAAAATTCACTACCGCAAAACTAATGAAAAGACGCAGTTTTACTATGATGCAGGCTAGGCGTCGGATGTAACAGACAGGAAATCCTACAGTGGATACGCCTGCATCATGGCAGGAGCAGTAATTTCTTGGAGAAGCAAGAAACACGAGGCTACTCCCCTATCGACTGTCGAGGCAGAATATCTTGCAATGCGGCATGTTGCAAAGGAAGCCCTATGGATGAAAAACTTTCTAACTGAAGTAGGCCTAGAAAAGTGCATTGAGAAACCGATACCCATCCACGTAGACAATCAAGGTCCAATCTGTCTCGCGAAGACAAAGTGACTTCTGAGAGAAGTAAACATATTGATTTGAAGCATCACTTCCTCAGAAACCTTGTTAACAAGACGAGAAGTGAACTTTGTTTACAAGCCGTCACCTGAATATGTCGCTGATATCATGACGAAGATCCTCCCCAAGAAGAGAGCCAGTGAGCATCTGAAATCTCTTGGATTGAAGATAGTCTAAACGACGTGTGTTCATGAACTGTTTTTTTTTTTTGTGAAGTGCAAACAAAAAAAATGAACTGTTTCATAAAATTAAGGACTATTTTCATGGACTGTTTTAAATGGACTTATTATGTGTTGTGTGCACAGAGACCAACAAGGGGAAGTGTTGTTAATTGTAAATTAGGCTAGTGTTGGCCTCTGTATTCTTATTATTACGTACGGAGACCAACCTATTTTACTAAGAGTGCATCGGCTCTTTAGTGTATGTTGAGGCCGCTAGAGAGCGCTACGAGTGCGTGGCGCTGCGATATTTTTAAAATAAATGGCCTCTTCGCTCCAAGGCTACGTCGCCATGTGTAATGCATCACGGTTGTTTGCCTCCCGTTATTTCCCCCAGTTTTAGTGTTGTAAAGCCATTTAATTTGATCCTGCAAAGTGAAATAACAGCAACCACATCACCCCCCCCCCCCCGGGGGTTGGGAGGCAAGGGTGTGGGAAAGGGGGTTCCTCAATCGTGGGAAAGGCACCGGCCGGACGTAAGGAGGACCAGGCTTGGACGTATATGACAGGAACGAAAAGTGGAGAGACCGAGGCTCGAGATGGGTAAGGGCAATAGCAGATAAGCACAACTTGCTAGAGGAAACAAAAATTGGACTGCACAATGTTAATACACAAGAGGAAAACCTGAAGTCCAAACTGGCAGTGCAGAGCTGAGACCTGTATAATGCTGGTTGACCACTGATCAAAATGAAGCAACGACACACCGCATGCATGTTGGGTGTGTCTCCAGATGGAGTTTCTCTGGCATATTTTTTGGGGGGGGAGGGGGACTTCTGTAATACGTGTACATGTATGGACGCAACCTGCGGCCAACTTTATTAACAAAACAAACAGTGTGAAACAATTAAGAAACTAACAGGATCCGAGGCTTGAATAAATATAGGGCCCAGGAGGGGCTTGAGGTCCGAAGCAGGCGGCCTAAGAACGTAAGTGCAGGATGCAATCTTCTGCTGAGGAGAAGACAGAGACGAGTCGTTTGGCCACTGTAAAAGCGGAGACGGAGTGCTTGAAGGAGGCGCGAGACGAGAAATCCCAGGGAATGAAACCGTCATCTTCGAAATGGAGACCGGGGATCGCGGGCAGAGAGAAAGTAAATCTGGGGAACACATCCGGGTCACCGTCGAATATGGACCAGGTCCAGGCGAACTTGCAGAAGGAGAGTCTGAAGGATGCAGTCCATACTCCAAGCACAGAATACACGGAGAGACAGTGTCGGGGGACTGTTGTTCGACCGATGAGACAGCAAGGTCTCTGGGCGACGAAGAAGGCGGTGAAGAGCTCGGAAAACAGCAACCAACAGGTGCAGAGGAAGGATCGCAAGTCGAAGCGGGAACCGTGGACTGGTCATTCCTTGATCGACGAAAACAACGAAACGATAGTGTTAAGGTAGTGACTGCTGGATGAGGCAGAGGACCGGACCCCTGAGACTGGAACAGGCTGAACGTTTGGTAATCAGTCCGAAGATGAGACCGCAGTTTAGGCAGGTATTCGCCGAGAAGGCGGCCCGGAATGACCGTGCGGCTGGAGGGAGATAGGTGCACCGAGAAGGTGTAAAACTAGACCCAGAAACGAAGCATAGGCACTGAAGAGAGTCTGTTGAACAGAGGGGTCTCGAAATGGCTTGGAAAAAGATGGTCTTCCAGAGCGTCGAGGAGGGGCCGACTGGGAAATGCAAGGCGGCCGTGGAAGGGCGTTGCTGTAGCAGACACTAGTCCCCAAGGTGAACCATGACGAGAAGTGAGGCTCGGTCAAGCGCTCAGGCACTGAAGAAGAAAGAAGACTGGGGCTCGAAACGGGCGATCCACCGTTAGAAGAAGAATCTGCAAGTGCCAGAATCACAGAAGAATCTGGAAGTGGGCTGCAGACAAACACTATCAGTACAGAAGTACGGTCAGGTAGAAGGAAAGTGGGATAGCTGGAGAACAACTACACGCGGTGGTGCCCTAGGAAGAAAGATGAAGTAAGGTCCGGCTCGGATGCTTTTATAGATGCCTGCACTCCGTGCATGTACAGTAGGGGAGCTATGAGCCTGGCAGGGAAGCCAACAAGTTTCACTAAGGATTTAAGCTTCAATAAGAGGAACTGCTATAAGAAAAACAGGTAATGAACATTTCGTCGGCATTAAAAAGATGACTTGTACCATTGTCCATAGTTTTACGGATGGGAGTGCGTATGCGCACTTCGGGGCTAGCGAGCTGGCTGGTGAATGGTTTAAATTAATCCCTTAAAAGCATTTGAGAATACAAATACTAAATTTACAGGTAATGTATAATTTTGTAGCAACTGAAACATGTGACTACAGCAGCACCTTTTCACGTAGACGAAACAGTACAATAACGCTGCAGTATCTGAAACCATACAGGAAAGTTTGTGTGTTCTTTTGCTGTTCTGAGTTTGGATCATCCAACCCTTACCTTTAGCATCAAAGAAGTTCGTTTTCGTTTTCTAATTGCTGAATGCTGTCTTATTCTTCAAACCCATTTAAACTGTGTTTAGGCGTAATATTTTGTGGCAAGACCTCACCCATACCAATCTTTCAACTGCTTAGGCTAGGGAAAAAATATCGTTCATTTCTAAGGTGAATACAGATGGTGAAAAACACGACGGGGGAATCTCTTTTTACTCATCGCTGGAACAAGGTCATGCCATGTCCAAAATCTAGTTTAGACATGAATTGGAGCGATACTGGCATGTATTTTCATATTATGGTCAATTTATGGTAAAATTCATCCGCTAAAATGAAGCCCTAAATGAATCTAACCGAAAGCAAAAATGCCAGCCCTGCTTTGCTAGCACATGTGTGTTGCACGTCGCTGTCATCGCTGCATAAAGTAGGCGATGGCAGTTATGTCGGAGTGCCTTACTTGATGCTGAGCTGTAACATGATCGCGATGTCTCTCCCAGTTAAATTGGGTAAACTTTGGTTTACGAATCAGTTAAAAGTCGTAACTTTCGAATCGATATGACCACAACATTCCTTTCACGTTTTGGAGCCACAGCAGCAACAGGTTACTGCCTACAAACAGCAGGTAGTTTCAGCTTCCCAGCAGGCAGCTAATACGCTGAGCCTATCTGACCTTGTAGAAAATGATTGTTACAAAGGTTAATTACGTTGCTTCGGGTACTACTAATATTAATTTCTGTTTCTTTAAAGATTAATTACTACTGGAATGCTCTGTTTATTTATTTAATAAAGAAATGTAACCTACCAAAATAGTATTAAGTGGAGTACACTCCCTTTAACACACGTATGAAAAGTTTTTTGTTTTTTTTAATTAAAATAGTTTTTAAAGTCATTTTTTTGTTTGGTTAATCAAGGGTTAGAATAAGTGTTATTTGCACAAACAATAGCAAAGGGAACACAGTGCGATATGCCACTTACACCAGTCCAGCTCTAAAAGATCACAAATTTCTGAGTGATCTTTCAATTAAAGGGTTCGGTTGATCGGTTCCATTGTTGATTAAAGAGCTGAAAAATTATTTAATGAAACGCAATAAACAATTTGTTCGCAACGTGTGTGAAAAGAAAAAAGTGCCAAGAGAAATACTTAAAAAAAAATCTCCATGTCCTTTCACTACCGAATTTTTTTCAACACTTTGCGTGGCCTTGCACCATATTAGTTTATGAATTCTGTGTAGCCTTATACTACTACTCTCCTGGGCTTGATTATTATGACCCATAAAGCCCATAAAGGTTAACTTCCTTGATACTAGATTAGTTTCATGACTTACAGTCGTGTCTACAGCTGTGACGGGAATGACGGAAATGTGTTCCTGAGTAGGTTTTTCTCGTGAGGCGAATACGGCTCCTCGATCCCCTAAAGTAATGATGACTGTGTGACAGCCCATCCCCATTAGTTTAGCGATGGCCTTTTGTGTGTCTTCAAGGGTTATGACCGACATCCCGGTCATGATTTCAGCTTCCGTTTCATTCACACAAAATATACTGGAGTAATGGAAGAAGTCTGTCTTCACATTTGGAATTGCTGGCGCAGCATTCACTATTGTCATTACTGTAAAAAGAAAAAAAAACCGTTAACGATCAGCGTGGTCACCAAATAACACAAAAACTAACCAAACATTTTAGTCAACTATGGATGAGAGTAGAATAATATACATCTGAGTCGAGCCGAATCGAGTTTGTAACAGAAGAGTCAAGTATATAGCAGAGTTTGAGCATTTGTTGAACAGTTCGCTTGCAAGTTTCTTGAAAATTTGTAAGATGCATGCTTAACTGACTGTGCAGGTCATGTGTACAAATTGTGTTCCAGTTTAAAGGATATACATCGGATTGAAGTATTTCGAGTATGGATACGAGCAACGAGCCGAGTTAACTGCATACTCAGCTCGGCATGAATTTGTTAACTATCGCACACCCTGATTGTCAACGCAAAATTATCTGGTTAGCTACAGGGATGCATCCTAGTGGTAAAATGCTGATTCCGATAATGAAAAAAAAACATTGACCGACATCCAGTGGGAAGATGTTTAAATAAGCAAATTGACACAAAATGATGATTCTACCAGAGCAGGAAAATCTGAGTTCTCCACGTTGAATACGACAAACATGTGTTACAAAGTGGGAAGTCCCTTTTTTTTATTTCGGCACTTTGATGCTTCCAATCTGAATCAGCATCAATTATCCCCCAATTTATGTAAAAATCACGTCACTTCTGGTCGCCTCTTTCCCTGTTCCCTCGTACTTCCTCACCACCGTTTTTTTGTGGTTGGCTTGTAAACTAGCACCAGGGCGTCGAGCTATAAAAGTAACACGATTCCATCGGATTCTACTCAACAAATTCTCTGGTAGAATCATCTTATCTCCATCATGTAATTCTCATCCCAAGAGCAGGCGTGATTAAAACATGGCATATAGCCAGTCTATTACCATTGTTTCAGAGTAGCCTTTCGCCTGCATGGTTATCATTAGAAAAATTTACAGAATCACTATCCGAGTCATCAGGATGATGTGAATCACCTTTTCATAAAAAAGAACGAGGTCCCCAAAATCGACCTTTCTGAGTTTTGCAGGAACTGCATCATTACGTTGTGATCAACGGTCATCGTCGTAACTTTTCATCTTTTGGATCGTTTCTGTTCAAGATAAGCTTTGTTAACGTAAAAGGTGCACCTTGCTGTAGTCTGCAGGTAGTAAATCTGGAAGATGGCGAGCAGGAGAAGCAGAATTCTTGCCAACTGACGAACTGGCGAGATGACGAAGGCGTGAACTATGGAATTGGCGATGCGGCAAAGTTTGCGCTTGATTTCCCTTTTTTTTGAACCAGTATGGGAATGGCAAAGAAGCGATGTAACGTTAGGATCCCTAGACCATTTGTCAATATTGGCCTTGGACAACCTTACAAATTTCATTCTGAAGTTGTTTTATTTTGTTCTGCAACTCAGAATGAGGGTCTTTTCCCAGCCTGATTGTTGACATTTTCACTGTCAGAAGGCTTTTTGGGGGGGGCTTGAACCTTAATCGTACTTTATGGGGTCATGCGTCTTGGAACCTTTGTTTTTATTTCATTTTTCTTATCACTATCAACTTTTTACCCTGTATCGCCGACTCCAGATCAGACTTGTTCATTTGTCGTGAAATTGTCACATTAGACCCTTTGTTGTCAACGTTACTTTTAACTTTTGCAGTTATATTTACCTGTTCAGGCTTCGATTTCCTTATTTTAGATTTCTCATTCGTTTATAGAGCAGTGACCTTAAACGGAGTCCCAACTGAGCGGCGTTTTCATCCTTGTGAGCAGCTGTGTTGGAGAAAAATGGTTAAAAATCTCCCCGCTAGATGGTGGCACTGACGTGGAAGCGGTAGTTGCAGACGCCGGCGAATTGGCGATGTGGTGAACTGATGAAGACGTTGACTTAAATTTTTTTCCCCTAAAACACGTGCAAATTTGGCTTCCGATGCATCAAATCGTTCGTCAATGTTCTTTCGCAACGAATCAAGAGAAACGTTCATGTCGACCTTCATGAATTGTCGCACTGCGGAAATCACCAGCTGCAAGTTGCTAGATGAAATTTGTCTCCGAAGAGCAACGAATCCGCAGGCGAGCTATCTGCATTCTTCACGTCAACTGCTTTAGGGTTACAAATAGGCAAAACAAAAACATTGCAGCTGTGCTGGGCGATTGTTTCTTCAAAAGGAAAACGATGGGTGCAGAAATATTCTATTCAATGCCTCTAAAAAACGATAAAACGGAGTTTTGGGTACAGAAGTAGGCGTGCCATTTGCTGAAGAATGTCATTCCTCCAACTGAACTTTTTTTCTGTGCCGATTTTCTTTAAGTACGTAAAGTTTTCTTTATTGTTTTCTTATCAAAAAACACACAAAGCTCACACTGTACGTCCATAAAATTACAGGTATGGCATTTTCTGCAGGCTGGATGGAAGTCTTTAGGCGTTTCTCGGCATGTGCCGGATGGAAACCTGCCAGAGGCAAAAGGAGACTGAAATTTGGTATCCATTGTCAGCACCTGGCGAATGAGCGAACTGCCACAAAGTAAGCAAAGTGCAGGGCTCCCCGTGTGTACTGCACAAGTGTCCGAAGAGAAGTAAGGGCAACGGTCACTGTAGACCATGATGATACATACAGCGCTGCCAGCGCTCCTAGTAGAGATTAGCTAAACTCATCGCATTGCGAATCAAAAGCATTTGGTCATTTAGAGCAAAATCGAAGCGATTTAACTTTAATTATAATGGATCGGTGTCAGGATGGCCCTCCGCAGATTCTGTAGTGCCCTGACACCTGCCTACCTCACCAGCCTCGTCTTCGAGTGCGCTGACGGTCCTTAGGCTGATTCCAAGTCGAAAGCACGTTGCTTTTCTTGCTCGTTATAAATACTGATTTCAATTACGTAAAATGGGCTCGGAAGTTTATATAGGGATCCGTCGATCCCTATATAATTCTGGCGCCCGTAAAGATGCGGTGTAAGGACTTCAACATTGCCAATGACTCGGCACCGTGCTTCATTGTGACATGCGGCGACCGCCATTTTACCATGTAAGGCGACTGTCATCGACAAGACAGTCTACTATTATGAAGGTGAGATCGTTCCAATTAATTTTGGTGGGACCCCTTAGCATTCCAAAAGAGGAATATGAACATTGTTTGCCATGTCATCATGAATTGATGTGTTTTGTTCGATGAAGACGGATCACGTATTGCCAAGCAGTGATGATGCAGCAGACGAAGTACGAATGCCGCTTCAAGTGCCTTTATTCAAAGAAACATCAATTGGCAATAGGGCAATCCCCATTTAAATCCAGTGCATGAACTGTGCTAAATGACATTCAAGAGTTAAAAAGTGCAAAAACGGACAATTTTTATCCGATTTTAATAATTTTCGTAGCCATAGCAGTAATTCTAGCACTAAATTTCGGTGGTGCCAATTTCGACCAATCACAAGCGACCAGACCAGGGGTGGCGAACCTTTTACTGATTGGGTGCCAAAAAAAAAAATGTCTTACCAAAATGCTGTAGCGTGCCACTCCTCATCAGTGCGATTTCTGCTGCTGTTTTCCTGATGCCAGTTTTTCAATTCGTGGGTTATAATTTGTTAACTTCATTTTTATGCACGCTTCACTGTTTTCTTCCAACAAACTATTCCGGGTGTTTGAATGAATCGAGTTCATATGGGAGTAAACTTGTTCGCAGTAATAGCTTGAGCCAAATGTCACTAACAATGCGCATGCCAAGCTTTTCATGGCAACAAAAGTGCAGGGCAGTTCATTCCAACAATGAAAAATCAGTTGATCAGTTTTTGCCAATGATTTTAATTCAGCTTACTTGTGAGTTTTAGCAAGTTCTGCTTTTTTTTGTTCCAGTGCTTTCAACTCTGCATTTAAATCTTGAAATGTTTTTGTCCCAGTTTCGTTTTCGCTGAATTCTATCATCTCCATTTCCAAGTTGTCCAGCTTTAATTGTTGAAAACGCTCCAACACTAACTGATTAAAGTTCACATCATCTGGATGAATAAGAAACTGAAATGTTTTGTCCATGTCACAGAATTGTTGAAAACGACTGACAAATTCTTCTTTTAATGAGGCCAAGTAGGCAGCTAAAATCTGGCTTTCAGCATTTTTATCACCTCCATCATATTCGTCAGATTTTTCCCAAAACTGCTTGACATGAGGGAAGTAAGCATGTAGCGGCGCTTACAGGGTCTTGAGGTGCCTACTGTCTATAGCACCGACATCTGGCGTACATGTGGTAATCGTAGAGTAAATCATAAGTGGCGGTTTTTACTTTGTTGTGAAAACAGCATAGCGTGTCTACTGCACGGTTAGGAGAAGAGCGTCAACGTCCTAACTAAACTTTTATGACCTATCTATCACGGTTTACTGCCACCACGATGGGTAGTTAATTTAATTGCCTACTTCGGAGTTAGAATAAAAATTGATTTGTAATTAAAATAACCCTTGCAAATTAAATCGGACTCGAAGTCAAAATTGGTTGTTCAAAACAACTTTCTTTTCTGTTTTAATAAAACATGATTTATACACACGGAGTAACTAGTTGGTTACAAAAATAACACTGGGGCTTTACAATTAAAAGCACACGATTTACAATTAAATCGACAAAATGAACAATTCAAGTTCACAACAAAATTTGGACTAGAAAAAAGTCGGTTTGAGTTATCGCAACTCTCTAAGTTACAAACATGACCCTTGCAGAATGTAAAATAGTCGTTGAAAGCTTTAGCAACTCTTGCACTAAAGTCAATCAATCAATCACACTGAATCAAGATTAGTGTTACAAGGAAAAATACCTTTTTGAAAACTCCTGCTTCAACAATAACACATGCGAGATCTCGGTGATCTTAGATTATTTAACGGACACTGAGTCCGTAAACAAAGAAAACAAAGCCGGTTTTTAGGAAGGGGACCTTAAACCCTTAAATCATGGGTGCCCTAAACCAAAATGCCGATTGCGTTTGGCTACCCACAAATTCCCTCAAAGTCTAGAAGTTAGTTTATGTTTTTAAAGACTAAAAATTTAGAAATTCTGTTCTAAAAATTAAATTCTAATAAACTAGTTACCCTTTGAACCACTACCTTGCCCGGCATGGCAACCTTCGGACTGGACATCTCTGCTCCGACCGCCGTAGTGACCTCTAGCCTGAGTCCTTGAGCTATGCTAACGAAGATTTCTCCTGGTCTGGTTATATACCGGCTGCCTGTCTGCAGGTAGGAGGGAAACCGCGGACCTGTAGGAGAGCGACGGAGGGGGGGTGTGAGGTAGAGGGGTCGCTTTGGGAGGAGGAGTGACTGACCAAAACCGGCCGAGCTGGCACTACCGGAAGTCGGCCATGACAGCGCGGACGGCTAGGGTAGCCTTGCACTCGGATTGGTGGGGAGAAAAAATACTGAGTTCGGATTGGAAGGAGCTTGGATGGCAAAGGGATTTGCCGACTTTGGGTGTTTTTAGAGGCCGTAGCTTGAGTAGTGCATTGAGTTAAACTCATAACAACGTGAAATAGGCCTATACATTTTTTTTATAAAACCCACAATGTTAGGCATTGCAACTATTGAAGGAAGGGGGGACGAAGTTCGATGCTCAAAGTTAAAATAAATTGTTATTAATTGAAGGCAAAGGCTTTACTGTGCATTCGGAATTTGAGATCACTATGGTCGGAGCCCTGAAATAAAAATACAAGATACACACTGAAAATGTCCGGTAAAATAATCGTAGTTGTTTTGCCATATTGAACAAGGTAGGGTTCATGAGAAAAGATTACGTTAAATATTGCTTTTATAAAAGCCTAGGCAAAAGATTAAATAAACCAGCTTGTGTTTTGAAATGCTATAACGCATAAAAGTTAAATGTATTATTGCAGCCGCAGATAATAACGCTAGTGTAGTCAAAGTTTTCATTGATGCTAAAATCGTCACCTTAGTAAAATAAAAACATTGAAGACGTAATAAACATGTAAACTAGCACAGCACTAAGCTAGTCGGCTTTATGCCTAGAAATAAATTCGAGAAGTACAAATAAATATTTACATGTTTGTCTTTCGGAAAATGGCGACGGAGATTGCGTGCGTCGGCGCTCAGTTTGAGCACTTTTTCAAAGGAAGCTGTAGACCAAAGTATGGTGAAATTTCAAGTTCTGTTTTCACAGGATGTTAGATAAAGTTCAGGTTTATTAAGAGCTGCAAACAGGAGTCGATGAAGTCCATTTTCTTGGGAGATACGAATTTTTAAACTTGGAAGTGAAAAATAGGCCTAGCGCCTTTTTGGCGCTAAGAAAAAAAAAAGTGTCCCCGAGTTGTTGATGGTTGGTGTCGGGTCTCCTAACCAATCGACAGGAAATTTAGGCCTCATACCTTTACAAGCACATTTGCAGGTGATAATGTCTTTTTCGTACACAACTATTTTTTTTTCGAATGATTTCATATGCTGATACAGCTGGCTAGCTGTCTGACCTTGGCCTTGCATTTTCAAGTTAAGTTGACTTAGTTGTGCTGTTATGTCAGTCAAATACATTAATTTTAGTAACCATTTGCGATCTGTTGTACTTGGAAATTCCTTTTCTTTTTCGTTCAGGAATAAACGGATTTCTTCAAGACAACTTACAAATCGTCCGAGGACAGCACCCCGACTCAACCAACGAACGTTATTGTAAGTTATCACGTCACCATACTGACAATTGAGTTCATCCAAAAGTGATCTAAATTGACGATGATTAAGCCCACGTGCACGAATGAAGTTTTACAATTTTGGTTACCACTGCCATAACGTCGCGCAGTTCCTCACAGCCAGCCTTGGAGCACATAGCTTGCTGGTGAATTATACAGTGAAATTGTAAAACTTTCCGTTTTAATGCGTCTTCCAACAATGCAATGAAGCCCTTCCGAATTCCTGTCATTGACGGGCAGCCGTCTGTCGTAACAGATACAATATTTTGTATATCAATTTTTTTTTCGTCGAACATGTTTTTAACTGCATTAAACACAAGTTCTCCAGTTATTTGTCCGTGCAGCGCCAAAATACCACACACTTCTTCATTAATACCTTTGTTAGTTGTATATCTCACGGTAACTGCAACTCGTGCTGTATCGTTCACATCATTACTTTCGTCAACTGCAATTGCAAAACATGGGCATTGTTGAAGATCCTCTGTCAACTGATCTGTAACATCGCCAGACATTAGCAATATACGATCTTTTACTGTATTTCGTGACAATGGCATGTCCAAGATGCGCTGTTTAATTTTAGCTTTATTAGCGAAATCCTCGAATAAACTATCTGTAGCAGCGAGCATTGCTTCTTTAACGTACTCACCGTCCGAGAATGGCTTACTGTGCTTCGCAATACACAAAGATAATTGAAAACTACTTTTCAGCAAACGGTTGTCACCTCCAAGAAATGATTTAAACACATTAGATTCACTGCGATGCTGTTTTATGGCTTTATCGATACGTACTTTTTTTTCTTGTGGATTGGTCGGTAAGTCAGAATGACATTTTTCAAAATGTCTTTTCACACTCGAAGTTCTACAAACTACAGACTCTCTACAAATAACACAAACTGCTCGATCCCTACTTTCTGCTACACCAAATTTTTCTGTCCATTCACTTTTAAATGGTCTGCTATCAACTCTTTGCTTTTTGGGCTGAAGAGACGCCATGCTTGCAACTCAAACTTCGCACCAAGTGGGCGCCGACAGGGATACCTAGTAATGCAGTTGAAAGACTCATTATTAGCAGCAACACGTTGGTTTCAATTCCGAAGTTCCCCACAAGGCTCTTTCGCTTCTCTCAAGCATCGACGCACGCGTGGACTGGGTTGATTCCATTCTTTGAGCGGAGGCAGGGGCAGAGAGCTGGGTTGATTCCATTCTTTGAATGGAGGCAGGGACACAAAGAGAGAGAGAGAGCTTGGCTGTTATGCGGAGATATAGTTACGCGATTGTTGGTTGCTTGTTGGAACGATGAACAAACCGTAGTGATCAGTTTGCAATTTAACAAATATTTTCGCGTGCCAAAGGAAAGGGTCTCTAAAGCTGGCACGCGTGCCATAGGTTCGCCACCCCTGGACCAGACTGTTTCGTATTTGCGCAACCGAGCCCCAGGCAGCTCAGCCGCCATTTTTCTTTACCGCTTAGTAGCGATAATCACTAGTGTTACGCACGATGGCAGAACGATCACACACACCTAGAAATGACTTTATGAACATTCCTAATCTAAATCCATTAAGTGCCAAAATGTCTAGTGACGATAGTGCTTTAAATCCATTAAGTATTTTAGCAAACGAAGCAGCGCTTCTAAATCCCATTGCAGAATTTCAGTATGTTTTACAAAATGAAAATAGAAAGCTAAATTTTGACTTAGAGCAGGAAGAACGCAGACTTCAAAATGCAATTAGAGAAATGGAGTCTGAATTTCACAAATAAGGCATCAAATGCGTAGTTCTAGCTCAGAGCATGCAGCTCACAATGTATTATTAAGTAAACCCAGACTACACCGTGAATTTTTAGCAGACGATGGTGCGAATCGCATGGATTTTCAAATAACTTCCGGCAGTTTTAGTAGCAACACCCAAGATCAGCAGAGCTTGTTAGCGGCGAATGACGGGATTTCAGGCAATTTCAGTCAAACTCACTGCAACTTTCAGGATGCAAGTGGAAATTCGAGCTATTATCAGAATGCACGCAAGACTTCGGATTTTTCCACAGCAGCACAAGCAATCTTTAGTCTGTCAACCAGTGGTCAAAGAATGTTTGGAATTTTGACTGGAACCACAGGGTATCCGGGAATTTCGACTGGAACCACAGGGGATCTGGAAATTTCGACCACAGCAGTCCAGAGTCATTCAGTTTCAGCTTCTGCAACAGGAAATCCGGCGCTTTCTTTTTGTCCTCTTGAGAACTCAGGAATTTCTTCACATCAGCAGGGAATTTCTCACCAGCAACAGGGAATTTCTTCACAGCAACAAGGAATTTCTCCTCAATCGCGAGTGTCTTTCGTCACAGACCAGTCGGCCGCAGTTCGACAGGGGAACACCACCGATGCTGATCACATCGCACAATTTCCAACCCAGGGGAATTTTTTCGCACAGATGGCAAATGCATTGGCCCTCACGAACTTCAAGCCGGAAATCTTGGACAACAACACGCCGTTCACAGGTTGGATAGCAATGACTTTACAGCTGTCTGTCAGGTAAGACCTTCCCAGTGGAGGATCTTCACAACATAATGAGATGCAGCTTTAGAGGCAAATACGGGAACTGGTGGTGCGCTCTAGTCGAAAAGCCAACAACTTGGACTGCAGTCCAAGATGCGTTCCGAACGACCTTCAAGAGATGATGACAGACGAGCGTCTCGCGATAATTCATGCAACATGGCAACAAGAATTCGATCCACCACCCGAATTCGTCCATAAAATGTTAAGACATCTGAACAAGCTTGAGCCACGGGTACCTCAGGTGCAACAAGTCTCCACGATACTGAAGCAAATGACGAGGGAGCTTCGGACCTCACTTGCGACGTTAGATATCACGTCACCCGCTGAACTTTCGAAGAAGATAGAGAGCCGCCTGAGCTTCATCAGATTCCCGGAGAAGCATCAAAACTCCAGCAACCAGCAGCGGAACCAAGAAAGGAGAGAGCAGCAGAATTCCAGCGCTCAATCGACCAAGCCGCAACAGCTGCGCCTTCCGCAGGGTTACACCGCCAAGTCAATGGCAAACTCAGGCGAAGACTTCGGACCTCAAGCCCGCCGCCCCTTCCTACCGCCTATTGCCGCAAAGTGGATAACAGCAGCAGGAACCGCAACATCAGCCAGAGGATCAGAGCGAAGGCAACAGCTACAGAGGCAGAAAATCATGCAAGAGCTCTCGCCCGACAAGCCCGCAGCCGTGGCACAGCAAAGTTGAATGCTATCGATGTAAGGAATATGGACACATCTCCGCTTTTTATTCTCTACCTCCAAAGGCTTCTGGCAACCACGATCAAGAGGAAGACCAGTCACCAAACGCAATGCACGTTGGTACTCCCGGCAATATGTTCTCCATGATAACTACTATCAACGGAGCTCATTTCTTCTGTGGCTTAGATTCCGGATCGGACGGATGTATCATCTAAACAAGTTGGCTCCGCCGCATCATCCCAGAAGCTGAACAGAACACCAAACCTTACGAAGGAGAACCACCAGTCTACGCAGACCAAACTGCCAACCATAACTCATGGGAGACACATCACGATGATCTTCTCCGTGCATGACCAGCGCTTGCCCTAGACTGCATGCTAGGAAGGGACTACATAATCGCAGCGAAACTACACAACGACCATGCCAACTCAATTGGTAACTTCGACGGGGATATCACGAACTCCTTTCCTCTGTCAGCGCATGCAGCGTCACCAAAGACTTCTTCGCAGAGACCACTATGGTTCGTCCACACACCCAAGGGTGAACGCAAACTAAACCAACTATCGATGGAAGAGTTTCACTCGTTGGACCAGCTCATCGAAGAGTACAGCGACATCTTCCCCGGGTCACCGGGAAGAGTCAAAGATGTTCAATAGTCAATATAAGATCAAGCTCCATGAAAATGCCAAGCCGGTATACCAAAGAGCTTATACCGCCTCACCCGAAATCAAACGGGAGATCAACAAGATGGCCGACGGACTCAAGAAGTCTGGAAGGATTGAAAAGACCGAGAGCCAGTGGGGTTCTCCCTTCTTTTTGAAAAGAAAGAAGAACTGTAGAGGATTTCGTCCCGTTTTAGACTACTGAGCGCTCAACCAATGCAGCGAAACGGACAAATAACCCATGCCATGCACGGACAAGGTTTTTCACTTCCTGGCAGGAAAAAAGTATATATCGGTTTTGGACGGTTTCACCAGGTACCGTTACACCTAGACATCCAGGACTGCACAACATTTTTGTGCCACAGAGGCGCTTACAAGTTTAAGGTTCTTCCTTTCGGGCTGAAGACGGCCAGTGAAGTCTTCCAAAGGCTTGTCAGTCAAGGCGAATGATCTCGCGGCCGCCCACTTGGCGGAAGCGGCCCGCGCAGAAAAAAACAGGCTATGATAAACATCATAGGAAAGTTTCCTAAGAGACTGGTTCAAAATTAGAAACCACATACTTTCCGATGCAGGAAAAGAATTTGCACGAAAGCTAGAACTGGTCTACAAAGCTCCATTCTGCATTATCAGGAAGACGAGTCCAGTGACCTACAAGATAGTGCCACTCACCAACGCAACAGAAGTTCAAATCATTAAAGTCAGTGACATGGAGCCATACTGGCACCCGCTAACCATGGACCGGAGAGGCCCACAGCCGCTTGATCCAGACGGGGAAGACGCCAATCAGGAGAACCAAGGAGAAGACGAACCCACTGGCATACCCAACAATCAGTCAGACTTGAAACCGTCGCAGGACGAAGATGGAGGCTCTTCATCAACAGACTCCGGAGACGACTCCGACCCGGAGTGGTAAGAAGCTAACGAAACGCCAGGATCATCTGAGGACGACGACGACCTCAAAGACCCACAACCGTCAACGAGCCGGCACGGATACGTCCCAAGACGAACACGACGTAAACCCACTTACCTGCGTGACTATGTCTTATCACCTCCGGCATAGCCCCTTAGGGATGTGCGATACTCGAAAAATTCGAGCCGAAACTTGTACTCGAACTCGGCTCGCTGCACGCGTCCATACTCGAAAAACTCGAATCTGGCGAAAATGCGATAACTTCGTCAATTTTTGGCCGATTTTGACATTCCAATATACCAAATCGATCGTCTCGACGAGAGCTTTCCAGTGGTGCAGATTAAAAGTCACTAACTGAAACCATTTTCAAGATATGTTCTTAAAACTGAAAAAACATGACCCACACAGTCAACTAACACCATCTTTGTTCCTATTATCTTAACAAATTAAAGGGAAACTCGCAAACCAAATATTTCCGTCAAATACTCGAACTCGGCTCGATACTCGATTCTTCTGTTGCAAACTCAGCTTGACTCGACTCGAATTAAAATTTTTCTACTCGCACATCCCTAAGCCCCATGCCACGATCTGAATGAAGTGGACTGGGAGAAGTGGATAACAAGCCAGTAGACGAATGGACCCAGGGCCGCAGCGAGGGTTGAGGACGAAACACCGCAACGGGATGAGCATGGCAAGGAACGGCAAGGAAAGGCAAGGACCGTAGTATGGAGAGCAGCAGTATGTGGTAACCGACGAAACACGACCACTGTGAAGGAAGTTTTGTGGACCTCCTCTTTCAATGATGAACAGGCATCGGACCAGATGGCAGTAAAAATTCGACGATGCTCTGCTTATGTCCACCATCCCATTTATGTCGACCTTCTGTGGTACGCACCTCAACATCCTATCCGAAGGAAGCACTGGAACCTAACATGACAAACGCCGAAGCTCCTGCAACGTGTCTCACGTCCAGGATTGCAACGCTGATGAGGCCAACGGACTTCCGAAGAGTCAGTGCTCCAGTTTCATCTTCTACCAGTGTTTCTTTTATTACCAATGCACTAACACTTATCTTCGGGCCACAACAGTGGACGAAGAAGGACCTTCGGGCCACAACACTGGACTAAGACGGACCTCTAGGCCACACCCATGAACTAAATCGCACCTTCGCGGTGTACTATCCTTAGTTACCTTACCCGGTGCCTGAACCCAGGATGTCTTGAAGAGCTTTGCGATGCGCATCAAGACATGCATGTTTGCGTAAGGAAAGGAGCGCACGGCGCGCAGCAGCTTTTGATCTTTTTTCAATGGACATTCCGCTTTGTATTTTCGAATGTTTCAATTGTACCTTTGTAAATCGTATCTTTGTAAGCGAATCTGTCTTTCGGAAAAGCGGCAAAACCTCAAACACTTGATGGGAGGGGGGAAGAGTGTCAGGATGGCCCTTCGCAGCTTCCGTAGCACCCTGACACCTGCCTACCTCACCAGCCTCGTCTTCCGAGTGCGCGGGCAGTCCTTAGGCTCCAAGTCGAAAACACGTTGCTTCTCTTGCTCGTTATAAATACTGATTTTAATTGCGTAAAATGGACTCGGTAGTTTATTCTAACACCTGGGAGGGATGCTATCAGGGTAGATACGTCGATCCTTATATCGGCATTAAATCGTCCCTTCCGGGCATTACAAAATGAAAAATAAATTAATAAAAAAAACAAGCAAAACACAATACAGGTAGAATGATCAAAAACTATCAACACCGCCAATGACATCAAACACTCGGGGGGAAAGAGGGAAAAAACAGTAAAAGGCACAATGGTCTGCAAGACTATTCGAAAAAGTACACAAGTTCTGGTGCACCAGAGAAGTGCTTATCAAAGGCATTGGTACAATTGGTTCTGGGAGGGTGTTCCAAATGTGAATAACATAGGCAAAAAAGGTGTGACGTGCCCATTCGTGTCAATGATAATCAACCAGAGTTTCAGCAGATGACCGCACGTATGTGCCCGGGTATTAACCAGGAAAGCACCACAGGGAAGGTAGTTTAAGGATGTGCAGGTATCTATGGTACAGGATGCCTACTAAATTTAAAACACACTTTGTGGCCCGACTTTGCAAAGGATCTTGGTCTTACCATCGTATGACCGAGCTAGTTTTAATGCCTCCAAAGTGGCATCAAGGTTGGCTTCAAACCCGCAGACAACAACTGAAGCTTTCTTGATGAGTTCGTCAGCTTTTCTTACATCATCAGAAGACAGCAAAAGGTTGGCTCCACTGACAATAATAATACTATTTTGGCCTGAAACAAAAAGTAAAAACCATACTTAGAAAAAGGAAGCTTTATTTTGGTCCTCAATAAGTTTTGTTACATAGGCCTATTTAGTTGGCAGCACAAACGACAAACAAGTATGAAAAATGGAAAACGCCAATTTATTAACATAACTGTGGAGGTCAATGGCTACAAATTCAATAACCAAAATAACAAAAAATGTAAAAATACAATTGGCACAAACTGGGGGCCGACTCCGTTCCGTCGGCTTGATCAAGACACAGTGTCCGACTGTACGGGTTTTCGGGCTCAGTCATAGAGAGGTAGCGTGGCTGACCCGAACTGCAAAAGCGCCAGGCCCGGAACAGGGGAGGTGTGTTTGGAGGCCAGCAAGTCCTGATCCTTCACGGCAGTCATTATGACATGAGACAATGAACGTTGAGGAGTTAAATCGAGTTAAATTTAAAAGAGAAAACGTAACTGCCATTATAGGACAAAAAGGAAACAAAGGCTTTTTCTAAAAGCTTTAAGACTCGTGTTACTTTGGAAGGTCAGAAATTGTAATAACACATTATTGCTTTTCCAAATCAAGAAGTAGAAACAAACAAGCGTCTGACCAACCTAAGCCAGAACCCAAAAAGCCGGGTCTGGCTTTTTCAAGAGTTCTACTGCAAATTTTCGGTAATTTATATCGTAGTGCAAAGTTATTTATTACCCCTAACTATAAACTGAAGGGTCGGGGTGTTCGAGTAGAATAATTCTAAATCGAGCCGAGCTGAGCAGAGTATGCAACAGAGTTGAGAATCGAGCCAGTTTGAGTATTTGGTAGCTATATTTTGTTTGCAAGTTTCACTTTAGTTTGTTAAGCGATTAGAACTAAGATGCTAGCTGCTTAACTGACTGTGCAATTGGTCATAGTTTGCAAGTCTTGAAGATATAACTTAAAAATGGTTTCCGCTACTGGCTTTTAATTTGCACCATCAGAAAGGTATCGTCGAGACGAATTTGGTCAAAATCAGTTAAAAACTGACAACGTTAATACATTTTCACCGGAGAGTTTTTCGAGTACTGTATGGATGCGAGCAACGAGCAGAGTTCGAGTATAAGTTGCGCACTCGCCTCGAATTTTTAGAATATCACACACCCTGACGTGAAGGTAATGAATGATGAAGGGATAATTATTTGGAAGAACTACTTAACGCGCTATCAACTTAATTCACCTACCTATCGATCCTTTTCGTCGTTACGGTTCAGAAAATCATAACGAAAACATGTGCAAATGCTACTCACAGCCATGGTGACGCCGCCGCCATTCTGCGAGTTGAGAGAGCAACAAGAAAACCTGATTTCTACCAGACCATTAGTAAACGGAAATTGTCTCAGGCTGGACGAGTTTCTGGTTGCGGTTTCTGATGTTATATGTTTAGCTGCAGCAAGCGCTGGAGCGCGAGTGAGGCACATCATTCCGAAAAAAAATGACAATAATTATTAATTTTCATCAATAGCAACCGTGATTTACCCTAATTCCGCAGATAAAAACAATTAAAGTCTGGAAATCAAAGGTAAATCAAGGTCCCTGATCACAGAAATGATGGTCACTTTTTCCCAAATTACGTGCCTCGCTCGCTGCAGCTAAACATACAGGGTGGTCCACAAAAAACTGATGACCCAAGATTTTCGTTAAGTACAACTTTTCTAGTTAGCACCCCTCAAACCAGGATAGAACAGAAATCAAATCTAATACAGCAGGATGATTTCCGTCCTCTCCTGGTTCTGATGGGTGCTAACTAGAAAAGTTGGACTTAGAAAATCTTGGGTCGTCAGTTTTTTGTGGACCACCCGGTATAACATCAGTACCAATTTCCGTTTACTAATCTTCAGGTTGAAATCGGGTTTTCTTGTTGCGCTCTCATCTTGCAGAATGGCGGCGTCACCACCATGGCAGTGAGTAGCGTTTTAACACGTTTCACCCACTCTTTTTAAAAATAAATAGCGTTTGCGCACATTTTCGTTACGATTTTCTGAACCGGAACAACAAAAGGAATCGATAGGTAGGTGAATGAAGTTGATAGAACAAAAAGTAGTTCTTCCATATAATGAACCGATGAAGGTAATGCTGTAGTGTAGTTGTGAAATAAATAAGCACTATATTATAAATTACAGAAAATTCACAGTCGAAACCTTCATTATGTCTATTTTAGAATTTGTTATTACAAAGGCTTTTTGTAACTATCAAGGTTGCACCAGTTCCACTTTTTGTCAAACCGATAACGATACTGGTTGAGTCCTACACCGATTTCGGATAATTTATTTGGGAAAAAATGAGAGCTAAGCAAAATTTGACTTTACCAGTTTGATTTAGGACTGTATTTTTGAAAAGTACAAAACGTTCGACTTCGTTTGTGACTTTTGGGAATTTTAGTTTTTGTTAAATAACTTGAAAACGACTTGAGCTATAGACCAAAAATAAAGTACCATTAGAAAGATCTAAAATAAAATTGTGTTTTTAAACGTCAAAAATCAACCAATTTTTGGCACACTTATCAAACAAAATTACATTTAGCCAAACGCTAGCCGATGTAGATCCAATTGTGATACCTTGGCAACTTTGTTATGTAGTCTATTGATACTAATGTGCAAATATTGTTTCGTTAAGCTTCCGATACATTTACAATAATTTGTCTGCATTTATTTAAAGGTTCAGTGAGCATTCATCTGAGCGAGCTGTGTTTTTATCTACCCATGGGTCATTAATTACATAATCTTTTTGTCAATGAAGCCACAAAACCGTACACCCTTAAATTAAAAACCCAGTCTTATATCCATGACCGTGTATACAAGACCTTGAAAATTCAGTAGTGTTATTACACTGAAAGTTCATTTTAACAATTTGACAGTTTACGAAACAAAACGCACAATTTCAGATACTAGAATACCGGTATTCCGCAAATTTCCGACAGACTGGAAACTCTTCTTCATCCGGCCCAATGATTTCTAAAGCTTTTTACAACTACACCATCTCCCTGAGAATCACTTTTTGAACTTATCGCTGATGCCTGGCGTGGCTTCCCGTATTTGTCGGGCACGCTGTTTCAACAATTGGAAAGCAGTTCGGTGAATTCCTTTTCTCAGGAGAAAACGGATTCCTGGGTTTGACGGGCCTTGTGTGTTCATTAGTGCTGCATTTCTTCTCGCATGCTGCTGGATTTCTAGGGCTCTAAACTCGCTAGCAATCCAGCAGCATGCGAGAAGAAACAACGGTAATGAACACACAAGGTCACCTCAAACCCGGGAATTTATTTTGTACTGGGAGAAAAATTCACCGAACTGATTTTAAATTGTTGGAACAATGTACCAGACAACTACAGGAGGCCGCGCCAAGTTTAATAAGTGATTAACATGGAGACGACGTAGAAGAAAAATAGCTTTAAAAAATCTTAGTGCCTGATGTAGTACGTCCAGTCTTTCGAACATTTGCAGAATACTGGTAAAGTATTCAAGTATATGAAATTATGTTTTGTCTTCTGAACTGACGAATTATACAAAACCACGGTCTTCCTTCTAAAAAGAAAAGGTTAAATTAACATCCTTTTCAACAGCTAAAATTATATTGGGATGGAGAAGGACAATTTTGCTGGCGAATAGCCTACCTGGGATCATATACATACGTTATGAACTTAGCACGAGTGCATCTCTGCGTGATCACATTTCACGTCTACAAAATCATAATCTGCTTAAAAATGTAGACAATATTAGAAAAAAAACATGGTCAAGCAGCTTATTTTCAAATATATTGAAATAAAAGCGAGTAAATGTACACGAAAACAACACTTCCTTGTGCACTTACTGGCTTTCGTTTACTTTATAAAGATTCTGTACTGCTTGATAAAATTTAACCACTGTTAAAACACAGTTGGCAGCACAAAAGGTTCAGTTGACGAAAACAAGGGTCATGCAGACTTAGCGTACTGACACAGTATTAGCTCTGCAAACGATACTTTTGACTGCACTATTACGCATACTCACCAGATTCATCAACTGCAATAGGGGCAACTCCCGTGCATGACTCTTTTGCCACAGATAAATGTTCTAGAATGGTGCAAAAATGGTAGTTATTAATGATTTGAAAGCCAACAGGCTGTTACTCTTGATTAAGAATACGCTACACCAGAACGGCAGCTATTAGTACTGGTTATTATAATAACACTAATAAATAATAACATAGTAATTTATATATATATATATATATATATATATATATATATATATATATATATTTACTTATTTATATATTAGCTGCCGCGCCGGAGCATTACGGCAGCTTTTGTAGGCAGTAAGGCTGTACCTAACGAGAATTTTTCAGCCGAACCGAACCAAACCAATCTTAAATAAGCCAACACCGAACATTTCTGAACCATTGGAGCTAAGAACTGGTTTGGACCAACAGAAAGCTGGCGAAAAAACCTTCAAAATGGTGTATTCAGACATCAAAATCCGTCGATTAGAAGTGAAAATATGTTCGGTTTGGTATTTTGCGTTTGAAAGACCGAACACTGAACCGAACCGAACACCCTCTGTTCGGCCATGTTTGGTTCGGTTCAGCCTTAGTAGGAAGGTCAAAAAACCAAAACAATAAAAAATATAAATAACACAAAAAAATGTACAACACAAAATAAATAAATAAAAACAAAATAAATAACAATGATACACATTCTGTAGTATAAAGCCTTAATACCCAAGTAGATTTACTAAGGAAGGTATTATCTCCACTTTGCTAAATAGGGTGAAGTTTGCTCAGATGCATGTATTGCATTTTTGTAGCAAGATCGGTAAGTTGGGTCTTTACCATACTGTAATAAAGCCATGCAAAGCGAGGGGGTAGCCACTCTGGCAGTTTAGTGTAGAATGTGACTGGCAGTCCGATTTTGCAGTCCAGCAGTCCTTTTGGGAATTGCGGCAGTCCAACCTCGCAGTCCGGAAGTTCTCTTGCATGCCGGTAGTTCGACCTAGTGGTCTTGAAGTTTAGCTGCATAGCCTACTTCAGAGCAACCCTCACCCCCAGATTTTTTAGATACACTGCATATAGTTTATTATGCTCACGGTAAGTCCTTACAGAACATAAACAAAAACAACAACAAATAAACAATGCGTATGGTCAATGCGCCTGACAAAGGTCGACAATCTAACTGCAGCCTTCTGAAGCAAATGAAGCCTTGAAGGTTACTCTGAGAAGTGTTGCGCTAACCCAAGCTGTAATAATTTAAATAAGGCAAGATAAATGCACTGCACAACATCAAGAGTGTTCCACAGTTTACGTATTGTTGTAAATTGCTACAAGATATCAACACTCCTCGACAGCTTGCTTCGTAATTGTTTGATATGCTCTTTCCATGTTAAATGGTCACCAATGGCAACTCCCAAGAAATTTCACATGGTTTGCTTGTTTAAATTGCACACCTTGAAGCCTAATGTTTAATTGTGTTGTACGACGTTGCCGAGGACATAGTCACATATAACCACATAATTGGTTTTTAACTATTTCAAAGATAGCTTGGTTTCGAGAAGCCGAGTTGTAACTTTTTTAAGTTCGTTGTTAATAATCAATTGTAACTAAACTAGATTTTTATTTGCTGCATGTGTTATGGCGTCATCAGATGCCTGAGTAATAACATTTATGTAAAGAATAAACAAAAGTGGGCAAAAATCAATACTTGGGGAACACACAAGTAGTACTTTTCTGGTCACTGTGGGCGTTGAGAAAATGAACTAGTTGTTTTCTACTGGTTAAATAGCTTTGAATCCAAGAATGTGCAACATCCCGTATTCCGTAGCAGTATAACTTCATTAATAACTAACAAGATATTGTGATCAACAATCTTAAAAGGTTTTTTTTAAGTTTTAAATAAATAGCCATGAAAGTGACAGTAATCGATCACAAATGTAACGCTCAAATTCAAAAAACAAAAATACATACAGACGGTATTTTGCGAATTTTCGATAGGCCTAATAGTCCGAGTGGTTAAGTATTTTAGGATAAGCAAAAACTATTTTTAGGGGTAAAACCCCGTTTTTACTCCTCTCTTAAAATACTTACCTGTATTTTCTGCAGAATTTGTCACCCTGTCAAGGGGGCATCGAACCCGTGCATTTGCATGAACCTAAATCACTTGAACACCCTTCACGGATGACCAGAAAATCTTAGCACTAATCTTACCTCTACTTCCTAATCACCCGTACCGCAGCGATAAATGGTTGACTTCCACTAGCTTGTCCTGTCGTTCTTACTTCTCTCAAATAATATGAAATGAAGGTCGTCATGCTTTTCCACCTGCCAGCCTCCATCACTTCTTCTAATGTGGTGCCCATTGAGTATGCCCACGAAGTCGCCATGGCCCGCAACTCGTGGGCATTCACACCCTCTCCCATTTTGCGCTCGTCCTTCCCAGCATATGTCTCCGTGATGGCTTTGCAGATCCACCTGCCTATCATGTCCGGGGGTACTGGCTCGTCTGTAGGCGAACCTCGTCCGCCAGTTTCACAAATAAGGGTCTGTGTACTTGGTTCTTACCCTCCTTGCAATAATTGCTTTCCACTACGTCCTTAGACGCCGCCAGGTAGTGTTTGAGTGCCCGCACGGGGTACTGTACTCTTTCTCCACACTCTTTCCCCTGCACATTGGTCAACGCTTCAACCACCAGTGGCTTGGGTTTCTCATCTGGTTTGAGGGTTTTTGCTCTAAAACCAGGTGGGTGTAAAAATGATACCTTCGACCAGTCGCTTGTGTATCTGAGAAAATCTCTTCCTCTGGCGAACGCAGCCAGTTCACCTTGCCTAGTCGCATTTGCCAACGCCAATAAAAACACAGTCCTTCCTGTCACTCTTTCGAAGGATGCCTTAGAAAGAGGTTCGAACACCGGTCCCGAGAGAAAGCACAATACCTACAGGAGGTCCCATTGTTGGCAAAATCGTGTCACTCGTGGATGACGAATTGCAAATGACTGCACTAACTTAGAGATCGCGTTATTTGTAACGATCTCCTGTTTTCCAATCAACGAAAGCACCGAATTTATCGCAGCACGATACCCTTTGATGGTAGTAGGTGTTAAGTCCCTTATTGAACCTATCCTCCAGGAAGCTACACACGTCCTGTGCAGAGGGGTCACATGGTTCCACTCCTTTGGTGAGGCACCACTCGACCCACCCTCTCTACTTCCCTTCATACACTCCTACAGACGAATTCCGAATACACTGTAACACTGAAGCAGCCACCTCCTTGGAATAACCTTTCCTCCCGAGCTCGATTTTCAAAGTAGCCACCCGTGAAGATGCAGTACCTCTGGTTTTGGGTGTGTCACCGACCTTCTCCGCTGGGTGAGTAGGGTTTTCCAACTCGGGAGTTCCACCGGGGCTTCCTTGGCCGCTTCCTGGAGATCCACGAACCAAGCTGCCACGGGCCACCACGGAGACACCAGCATGAATCTGCCTGGAGATCTCCTTATCTTGTTCAGTACTTCCTGTAACAACCGGAAGAGGGGGAACAGGTAAGCACTCAGGTTCGTCCAGTACGAGCTGAAAGCTTCCATCCCTCGAGCTCCCTCGTCCGGGAAGGGAGAGAAGTACAGGGGGAGCTGGGTATTCCTTGTCACAAACAGATCTACTAGAGGGGTCTCCCCACCTCTGAAACAGGAGCTGGCAAGCCTCCAGATGAAGTCGCCACTCCGTTGTTGGAGGTAATCCTCCCCTGGGCAACTCGTCGGCCAGTATGTTGAGCTTTCTCGCTATGTGGCGCGGGACAAGAGCAACGTTCAACTGTAGACAAAGTCCGAAGATGTGGCCTACTTCTTCGTACAGTGAGGAGGAGCGTACCCCACCCCCTCTCTTCACGTACGCTACCGCCGCCGTATTGTCGCACAACACCATCACAACACAATTTGCCACTTTTTCCTGCCAGCGAACTAGTGCACGGTAAATAGCCCTGAGCTCTAGTACATTTATGTGAAGCTCTGCCTCCTGTGGATCCCATACACCAACCGACTGGTCTGTCCCTAATGTCGCACCCCACCCTGAAAGGGACGCATCCGACATCAACAGCCAGTCCGTCGCAAGTGTGTCGACTGGCACCCCTTGCACAAGATGGTCCGTTACCGTCCACCAAGAGGTTTCCGCTACTGGAAGTTGGGCCAATGAGAGTACGTCCTCCCAAGACTTCCTTGGTTTCCATTCCCTCTTCCGAAACCAGAGTAGGGGGCGGGTCCTCCACACCCCCATAGGGACCAGTGTCGCACATGAGTCGAGGATGCCGATGATCACAGACAGCTCCCGACCTGTCGTCGAATGATTTGATAGGAGTCCATGTGTAGCCTCCAAAACTCTGTCTACTCTTGCGTCTGCGGGCCGGATTACAAAAGTCTCCAAATTAAAATTGGCACCGAGGAACTCGAAACGTCTCGTGGGTGTCAGGTGTGATTTCACCCAATTGATCCCTAACCCCAAGTCGTGTAAAAGTTCGAGACACCTGTGAATATTGTTCGTGAGTTGGGCACAGCGTTGGTCTACAAACAGCCAGTCGTCCAGGTAGCCGAACGCTCGGATATCCCATTGGTGCAAGGTGCCTAACACTGGCCTCATCACCATGGTGAAGATCATTGGAGTCATGCATAGTCCAAAGGGGAGTACCTTGAATTGATAACAATTCGGAAGTCGGAAGTAATGCCGCACTGACTGGTGTAGTGGGATGTGGAGGTAGGCATCCTCCAAGTCTATTGTTGCTGCAAAGTCTCCAATCCTCAGCGACTCTCTGATCGAAGCCAGTATCTCCATTTTGAAATGTTCGTTCAAATTAAATTTGTTCAGATGGGTGAGGCTGAAGATTAATCTGTTTTCCCCGTTCTTCTTGGGGACTACCCTCGCCGGGCTGAAGAAACCCCAGGTTCCTTTCTGGCACACCTCCACCGCTTCTTTTTTCCGGAAGTGCTTTCACCTCCTTAATGAACTCGAGCGACTCGCTCCTGGCCGTTAGCCATGATGGAGGCTCTGTCGAGAGGGGCGGTGGTCGCACGAACGATGGGTTATAACCATGTCTTACGATGTTTAAAACGAAACTGTCCTCTGTGACCCTTCCATTTCCTCCCGTGTCGCTGTACTCTCCCACCCATCTGGCCATGAAGGGGGGGGGGGGGGAGTACTGCATTCCCCAGTCAGTTCCTTGTGATGGGTGGCCTCCTGCTTCCTCTAATCCTAGGGAAGGAGCCACGTCCTCCTTGACCCCTGCCCGTGTTCGCTGGTGGTCTGGTGGCGGTCGCTTGCCGACCTTGTCCTCCGTTGGCACCCCCCATTCCTGACGACGTGCTGACGCTCCCTCGAAAGGGCCGCTGTACCACCAAGCCCCTGTGGATGTTGAGACCCTGCATCCGGGGAGTCCCTTGAGATCGAGGCTTGATCTTGTCCCTCACCTAAGGGGCGATCGTCAACAACTGGCCATTGAAAAGATGACTAGACTTGTGTATAGGCAATAATCTTAAATTCTTCAACGTGTCTTTGCACATCCCAATGCTTGCTCCATTCAGGTACGTGTCACGCGGATGCAGAACAGAATTAAACAATGACCTCGTACCCCAATTGATGGCATCCGAGTGAAATTCAGATGCCATACGCATGAGCTTCACTGTATCCTCAACTTCCTTAATGTCTTGACATCAAGTGGGGTCTCTAGGAACGGCCTTATCTTAGCATTGGCCGCTGCATACACTAAGTCCGCAGTAGAAGTGGCCCTCAACACCTTCTCCTCCTCCTCAAATTGCGACGCGTTGATTTTGAAAATTGCCGGCTTTTGTAGCGATGAATATTTGGTTAATTTTGGTGCTCCTGCGTTAGTGGTTGTGAAAAAGAAAGTACCTTTAGAAAAATCGGGTGGGGGGAGGGACCCTGACGCCGACAGAACTCTCCCTTTCTCCCTCAGTGTTCCACCATTCACTAATAATCATCCATTCACCATTCATCTGGGATTGTGGAAGGTTCAAAGGGTATATCATGATCCTGTCCTTGTTTGCGAATGAGAATGCAGGGGGTTCCCCTGCTACTGGCACTGACGGTGCTACTCTGGGGCAGAATAGCTCGAGTAATGAAGCATTTACTTCCCCTACTACCCCTTTCTACTCAATCTCTTCCATGTCGTCCCTCGTGGGGTTCCGCTCTTTAACCAACACGTTAACTTCACTCATTCCATCACCATCCCCCCCCCCCCCCCCCCCCGTCTCGGGCACTAGGCCCAAGTCCTGAGGATTTTTATCTATTATTGAAATTGAAATTGAAAGATTCTCGGTAGGAAGCACAAAATGCTTTTGGCACCGAGTGAGCCACAAAGTTACCAGTTCTTGTAACAATAGGGGCTGATAAAATTTGGGAGCACTGTGTCAAGGCGCTGCTTGAATTGCAGAACAGAGGTTGCACTGACAACGTGTGGTGGTAGCTTATTCCAAGTGTTCAATACACGAAAGGAAAGAGTGTGCTGTCGAAGGGTGGTGTTGCATCGGTGTTTAAAAAGTTTGGCGCCGTGGTTGCGGGTCACCGTACAGGAGGATAGTGTAAACCAGTCAACTGAGGCTTGATCTTTACCAGCAAGTGTCTTGAATGTCAGGATGAGGTCCCCTCTCACTCGTCGATATTCTAGAGTTGGAAGCTTCAGCGCTGCAAGACGGTTTGAATAAGAAGTGTTCTTGAGCCCCGCGACAAGCTTTGTGGCACGTCTCTGGACACGTTCCAACTTATCGCGGTCTTCTTCGAGGCGGACCCACCAAGCCTGGCCCGCGTACTCCAAGATACTGCGTACCTTACTGCGGTAAAGCAGAAGAAATGTCTTTCTGGTAAGGGTCGAGAATGTGGTCCGAATGATGGCAAGGGCCCATCATGATGTCAGCACCCTCCTCCGCATCCCCCCCCCCCTCATGTGGTGGGGGCGGGGGCTGCCCATTCCACGGTTGACACCAACTCTAATTAGGAGCCCACTGGTACTGTGGCCAACCCCACTGTTGTTGCCACGGTGGGTACCCTAAATTGTTTTGCCACTGGGCTCCCGCACTGCCCCACTGATTTTCACTAACTCCCAAAGGCTGATTAATTCCTAAATGCTGATTAACTCCTGAAGGCTGATTAATCCCTACTGGTTGATTAATTACAATTGGCTGATTAACTCCTAAAGGCAGATTCACTTTATTCCAGTCATCATATGATTCTAGCAGCGCACGTGTATGCTCTAACGGGATCGATCGTGCATTCGCCGATGGCGCTTGCTGGCCTCCCGACAGCGACATCGTCGGCTACTGCCCACCTCTCCTTTTTAAGTTTCCTTTGTCGCTTGCGATCGGCCAATCGTTGCCATGTTGCTGCAATGTCACCCACGAGGTCGGGATTCATCAACACACACACACACACATCACATTGTCATGTCACAAAGTCACAAATCCTGCACGATCTGCATAACGGATGTGGATCAGCCGGGTTTAATGGATGTCCACACTTCCTACCACTCTTCCCGGGGCAAGATTCAAGTTTCCTAACGCCTGAATTCATATAAAATGTCCGGAATGGAAAACGTGCGACCACTCCGTGTCGCGTCCGAAACAAACTGTGATGCGGGAGAAAGGAGCTCGGGCTAGTAGGGCTATGGGCTCCGGGGAGCGCAGAGGCATGAACCTAGAACACATTAATTTTAATGGTTTGGGACGGAAAGCATTTCCAAACATGGAAAGCAGAAAATACAGGTAAGTATTTTAGGAGAGGAGTAAAACCGTTGCCCACTGCACTTATCGTGTGTCATCTGCTCAACACTCGCACTATTCAATTTGTGCGAGAAGTGTGCCCCCAACTCGTTACTAATACGGAATTTGGATTTGATGGCCCTTGTAGATTTATGAGAGGTTAACCGCTCGCCACAAAGTGTTAAATCACCAGCGATTCAAGCCCTCTTAGATGTAAATCCCTTTTACTATTAGACACAAGCAGTCTAGTAGTTTGATCCCAATCAACTTTGTGCTTAGTACTCATGCGGTGGGTGGCAATGCTGTCGGCTTCATACTCGTTTCTTACGTCAACCATTATGTTGTTTCTCTCGAGTGTGGATTCCTTTTTGTGTTTCTCCGACATAAACTGCCTCGCACCCACCGCCTGGTACAAAATATACTCCCACTGGCGTGTCATGAACTTTTTCCATCTCCTTCTCCATCTCATGTTTTTCTTGAGATCTCACATATTTCACTCCAGGCTCTTCTCGATGTTGACTCAAAAGCATTGATTTCAGGTTCTTCTCCTTCTTCATGTAAGTCTCGACACCCTCTTCCGTCAGGATACGTTGCAATTGTTCGCTCACGCCTCTAACGAAGGTCCAATTCTGAGTGTCCCTACTCTTTCTTGATTCTCCTTGCTGTCTTTACTAGGTATTTCGATCCCCGTCATTCTCTTTTCTTTTCGTCCGATCCCTAATGCCGGAGTCCTGGTAGGAATCCTCTGTCTATGTATTTACCTTTTGCCTCGTTTAGATGGTATATTGCTACTGTTTGATTGCTCGAGTACTTGACTATCCGGAAAAACTCGTTCTTGGCGATGCAACGCAGCTGGTCCTCCGGATGTCCAGAGTTATCGAGATTCCTCTCCCTGTTGACGTTGGCTTCATGTGTGGTTCGAAGGAGATGGTATCAGACGACACGCGTTAACTGCAGTGGGCAACGGTTTCCAAGCATTTAAAAAAACACTAGCACTCGTGGCAATGTAAAACACAGTAAGTACAAGAAAGGAAGCCTGATGAAGATAGAGTCCGAAATTAACACCACTCGGACTATTAGGCATATCAAAAATTCGCAAAATACCGTGTGGAATGTATTTTTGTTTTTGAATTAGAGCGTTACAGTTGTGATCGATTGATTTCGAACATTCAATGTGAAGATGGTTCACTTTTTCGTTAAAATGACAGTAAGAAAAGAAATCGAGAAGTCTCGTGCAGACCATGCTAGGGATGTTTTCAGAGCCAGCCGTTTATCATCTGGCCATCTTGTGTTTGCAAGACAACAACGTAGATATAAGTTGATGTCAACATTCGAAATGTTTTCTTATGAAGTCTTAGCAAAGAAGGATAATTCTCCGATTTTGGATGGGACAATTATCCAGAAATGTAAAGCATGTTAGGCAGTGTAATATCAACTCAAATCTTAGGTTCTGAGCTGAACTGTATACTGAGTTAAGCGACAGTGATGATGATGATGATGATGATGATGATTGTGGTGTTTGCTAATATAGCAGGTTCCAGATAGCCTAACCTAAGGTACAACATGCAGAGTAACGACTCAAGAGTCAGGTGTAGGACAAACAGGCAGCCAGGATAATTGCCCTGGTTGCAACCTTTATAGATGTGACAGGTGACCATGATGCACTCTGGTATTACCCAGAGTGCAACTACATCATTATGCACAGCTAGGATGGTAGAGCCACCTAGCTACATATAGATACACTAATTACAGTACTGGCTAAGGCCAGTTGAGATAAGGCAATGGTATATACCAAGGACACCACACTCACTCTCACTAAAATAAAGTGAAGAGGAGAGGTGCCATTTAAAGAGTGAACAAATACCTTTTGACCTCTAACAGGTTTCATTACAGTCATTACCCTTTTTAAACCAACACTGTAAGTCCTTTTTTAAGTTTACATAAAACACAAATCCCTACCTTCTTAAGGGCACAATATATATATCTCTATGTAAATAAATTATCTTTCAATATCCTCCTCTGCACATCCCCAAAAAAATATATTTTCATGACAGGAAAACATTTACGCATATTTTTTGAGACAAGTAACGAGAAAAATGACATGCAATACATGCGATGACCTGCAAAACATGCATTAAAACAAAAACCCAAGAGATAAATGAATTAGTAACAAAAGAACGGCCGCACTATCGTCCAACACCCAACTAGGCCCCATACGTATGGGCAAAACGCCGTCTTCTACGATGTTTCTCAAACTTCACAGAAGGAAATGAGCCGATTAGCCATGCGGACATTCTACACAACCAAAGTGCCCCCCAAACTCCCGGACAGTCTGGGATTGAATAAATCCTTCCACGAAACGTTGAATTTAGGCATAGTGCTGCGAGCGCGCCCTAACCGAAGCAAATAGTAGTAGCATAGCGACGCACACGTTTGTTAGATACAACAAACGATCCGACGTGAAAACGTAGTCTGACGTAGTTTGCGTAATAAATCTCGACTTTCCGACCACTCGGTGCAAAACTCGCAATGCCTCCGTAGATGTAATCGCTCTTAACCATTCGGTGCTGCCACCGCACGGAAAAATATGTTGGACTTGACAAACCAAACGTGACCAATATGACGCAAAACGACGCATATTACGTAAACAAATGGAAATACCGCGGCTTCCGGGGAAACAACGTGCTTTTTGCCCAGAATCACACCACGCTACTGTAAACGAGCGCCACCGAAAAACGCCTGTTTTTCAAAAACTAGAAATTTTTTTCTTGAGGCACCAAAATGCCTCGCCGAGGCATATCTGGCCGTTTTTCCAATA
>JAHWFP010164874.1:1132-23827 GCA_023313725.1 Lithobius niger | reverse complement strand
CGCAACATGCGCACGGGCACAACTAGTGTTTCTATAAAACCGATACAAATCGCATTTTCAATACCAAAAATAGTTCAGACCAGCCGTTTCATATTTGGCAGCATGGGGTCGCAACCCAGGAAGAGAGATGGAACATGTGAGGTCATATTACGAGTCCTTCTTTACTTCGCTTCAGTAGTAGATTGTAAGTGGTAGGAAACTGAAGAGGACAAAGATTACCCTAAAAAGGAAGGGCCCATATGCCATTTCACAATTGTTTTGGACTTTTTTTTTTAATTAAATCAAAAGTCGATAGTTTTAGCTAGATAGTTTACGAAGCGCACAGTCAGCATCAACACAGGCCTCGTGAACTTTTTTGGTCTGGAAAAGAAGGAAAAAAATGGTCCGACTGGGACGCGAACCCAGGACTTTCAGCGTATTAGCTATGCCAGGCGCTCGAATCAATGCATTACCGGGGGTGGACCCTGGCTTCAGTTCCATCATGACTTAGAACTGGTTCAACCGTTCCGAGTTGTAACCTAAAGGCCACGAACGTGCGAAGAGATATATGAAAAATACTTGCTTTCTAGCGACCACAGAATAATGCGTGTAGTAACAAGAGCAATTTTGATTTCTTGTCTATGGCAAGACTGTTTAGAATCGTATTGCACACTAATTTTCATGCCTATTAAACCAAGGAGAAATTAGGCTAGAATTTGTTTGTTTTATTTTTTGTTTGCTCAAATTTTTGCTGATTGTGCAGGAAAAAAACACTTTCATTTTCTTTTATTTTATTTTTATGCGGTGAAATCACTAAGGTTTGTTAACGTTTTCCGGTATTGTCTGATCAACCTTGTGTAAATTATTTCTTTAAGTAGGCCTATTTAAAGCCTATCAGGTATGCGTGATGCAGTATAGGATTAAAGTACGGTAGTTTGTGAATTATTCCGCTTGAAAATGCTTCATTGGAACAATCAGTTTCTTTGTTGGTTTTTAAATTTTAACTCTAAATATAGGCATCAACAAAGGTCTGAAACAAAGAACTATTTTGCTGGGTTATTTACGGGTAAGTCTTTCGTAAGAAAGACAATTACACGAAATGTGCTTTAGCAGGTGGCTGCAAAAAAAAAATGTAGGCTGACCATCACTTTTAATCCAGCTGTGAGTTACAAAATAAAAATAATTCTTTCCAGCCTGAGGGTTTAATCATTTCGTCGTTTGTAGCCAACTTCGAATCTAGATTTGAACCTTATTGATTCAGGACAATGTCGTGTTGCGTGCGTGCGAGTCTTGGGAGTGGAGGAAAGAGAGGGGGGGGGGGGGGGGGAACCTTGCCCCCAACGACTTCACCAAGATCGGGTGAATACCTGCAAAACGACTTCAAATTCGGTACAATAATGTTAAGTTCCCAGACTTATAAACAAGTAATCGGAAATCCTAGTTTTCCTTATAAAAATCGTGTAACTGCCGCCATCACAACAACCCTCTCCCAAAAAGCGGGACAGAAATGGATTCATACTTTTTTTCCGCGTTAAGACGCAGATTATTAATTTGTTTTCGGTAGTTTTTGCACCGTTATTTTCTAGTGCTGTCCTCTAAAAGAGAAAACATGTCACCGCTGCTTTCATCTAGGATGGTAGCTAAAACCAAAGCAGGATTTCAGGTTAATACAACCATGCAGTGGATAGTATGCAAGTCCAAGATACGACGATGCTTGAGCTCCATCGCCATGGCTCTAGGTTGGGCTTCGCTGCACAGCTCTATCTACCGTCCCTGAAAGTAGCTGCATCTATATACCGTCCCTATTAGTCATAGCTAGCTGTCTTGGTTGGTTGGCTGTATTGGCTGCGTTTGCAGTTTAAATTAAGTCGAAAATTTATTCAACATTCTGCCAAAACCGTTGTGTGGTATAAATAATAATGGACACGCCATTAAAAAAAAAACATTTTGAAGAACGAAAGGAAAGTCATACTTTTTACGTTATTCCAAGTATCGTTTTTACGCCCCCTCGAACATTTTTGGGGGGGCAATTGCCCCCCCTGCCCCCCCCCCCCCCGGTAGCTACGGCCCTGCCGCCATGCCATCCAACGCAGTTGATCAAAACATGTAGAGGGGGGGGGGGGAATTGAGGCAAAAAAATCTAGAAATGCAAGCGACCACTGGTTTTATGGTTGCATACGCGTCACGGAACCGCGGCCAAGAAATAATTTGGATGTTTGGATTGTATTCTTAGGAGGGGTAATTGTTCACGCGTGTTAGACAATTAGTAGCCATATCGATCGCTGTATTCGCAAGGGAAAACTAATCGACTCTCACTATAATTGGTTTAATCAAGTTTATTTGCGTGTGACCAGACTTTTGCCTCACCCTGTATAGTATATTAATAAACAAAAACGGAACGTTAAATGTTTAGAGTAAGGGTCTTAAAGTCAAAACCTAGAAGGAACACGGACAAGCTTTGACAGTCAGGGTCTAGGTGTAAAATTTTGTAAGAGGCTGGTAAACATTAGACCCTTACTACCCGTTGGTTAGCTTAGTTTTAGTCTATTGGACAGAACGTGTGTATGAACAGTTGTAGCAGGTTTTCTTTGTTCTTAGAATATTGTTATGGAACTTTAAGAACATAATTTTCTTGTGAAGTTTGGCATTTTGTCTTTTGATGCTTTAGAAATTTTAATTAAATTTCGTAGATTTACGGTAGAGGATAACCAGTAATGCTCTCTGCTGCGAATACCCTGCCATGTTAATAAATCGAAAAATAATTTTCAACATAGCAGCAAAGCAGCAAACGTATACCATACTACCACTGGATCATTTCATGGGTCATTGTAGGAGGATTTCCAGTTTTTCGTCAAAATGTATGTATTTCTGACCACCGGGTACTAAGGGTTTAATGCGTACCAGCCTCTTACAAAATTTTACACCTAGACCCTGACTGTCAAAGCTTGTCCGTGTTCCTTCTAGGTTTTGACTTTTAGACCCTTACTCTGAACATTTAACGTTCCGTTTTTGCTTATTAATTCGTGTTACTTTTAGAATTGCAGCTAAACTGTAAAACAGTGCAGTTGACGGTGAAAGAGTTTAACACGGAGACCCTAGGCTGACTCTGTGTTAATAATAGAAACAAATTCTTTAATCTTCAGTTTTGCAGCCGGCGTTTGCTAATTGGCATTGTTGCATAATAACAATGTTTAAAACAATGTAAAACAATCAATCTGGTCGTTTAGAACTCCATAACCCCTGAAGCACTTGACCAATTAGAAAATGCCTTATGGAAAGGGCACATCTACAGAGCAATACCTGTAAAATGAGCTAAGAACCAGCTTCATAGGACAAATAGTTTGACCTGTAGAGAGGACAGACGAAAGGTAAATCCCCAGAACAAGAACAAGAAGTTGTCTATTTGGCCCCTCTCTGTATTTTGGGTTTGGCTCGACCGAATTTCACAATTTTTGGACTGCAGACAGGCCTTGACTAGTCAAGGCTATATTCCAAATTTGGTTTAAAGATGTTTACTTTTGACGGAGTAAAGTTGAAAGTTTAACACAGAGATCCTAGGTCGACCCTTACTAACACTGGCTATCGCCAGTGTTAATGACTGAAGTCCTCTCTCCAGCAAAACTAAAACTATTAATTTCGCCATTCCTATTCAATGTATTTCTACTAAACTTGGCCAGATAGTAGATAGGTATGGAAGGTATATTTATACCGACTTTTACGGAATTCCGTGCAAGAGTAAACGTAGGGAGCCACATGTAAATTTGAAAACTGTTCACTTGTTCTTGTTCTTGTGTGACACCGTTTCAGAAAAAAAACGACTGCACCTACCTAAAATCTGAAACATGATCTAAGCCAGAAATTTCCTTGGCCTTCATCCTCACAGAAACCACTTTTTCGATTGGTCGAGCCATTCCGGAGTTACGGGACCGTGAACGATCATTTTGATTGTTTTCCATTGTTTTAACCATTGTAATTAGGGAACGATGCCACTCAGCAAACTTCAGATCCATTCTTCATGCACGTGTTATGTCTTTGCTAAAAAGTTGATTGTTGACGTATAAAATTTCATCGCAGACGAGTGTGCAAGGTCGAGGAGACTGTAGTCAAGGAGTCTGATTTCATCATTCGGAGTGAAAAGCTGGCATATGGTGACCGGCTGTGGTCAAAGGTTGGTGCGGCTGTAGCGGTTACGCATGCATGGCGTGATTTACAGCACCAGGGCGCCAAAGTGAATGAAACATGGGTTTACGACGCACGTACGGCTGCCACCTCTCGCTCTACATGAAGGGAGAGGACATGGCTGATGCTTTTAACGATCGGTTTTCTACGGTTTATACGCTTCCGACTGGTCGGCCGCCGGTGGGACATTCGCCTGCTTTTCAAAGGTTGTGGTCGTGGATTGGTGATGCGCGGTGGAGCTATCAAGAGTTTGAGGCTGCACTGTCTAAGTGTAAGAGTAGCAGTACGCTGGGTATTGATGGTGTGATGTATCGGCAGCTCAAAGGTCTGACGGTTATGGCCAAGAAAGCTCTTCTTCTTGGCTGTCTTGGATGGAGGGAGTGTTCCGCAAGCTTGGTTGTTCACTATTCTTGTGCCTGTGCACAAAGTGGGTAGTGACAAGTCAAGCATGGTGAACTATTGCCCGATCGCTCTTTTCTCCTGTCTGCACAAGGTTTTTAAACAGATGTTGGTGCGCAGGCTGGAGTGGCATGTGGAACACTATGACTGTCTCGTGCTAGTCCCGTTTGGGTACAGGCCAAATAGGAGCGCGCAGGACGCCGTCCTGTATCTCCTGACTAGTATACGAGAAGCGTGGATTAGAGGCGATGTAGTCGTAGCAGTCCTTTTGGACACCAAGGCTGCATACGACACTTGTTTCCATTGCGTGGGTGGGTGAGACCATGGTGAGGATGGGGGTTAGTCCTCTGCTGAAGAGTGCGATCATTGCCCTCCTGGGCAGGCGGAGGTTTGCAACAAGGATTAATGGTTGCTGGGCGTTGGAGGCGTAGACTGAGCGGGGTCTTCCACAAGGCAGTTGTCCGAGCCTGACTCTTTTTGCTCTTGCGATCAATGACGTTCTTTTGGAACTTGGTCTCTCGTTCAATACCGTCTGTTATGCAGACGACGTGGCTGTATGGTTTGTGGGCAAAGACCTGGCTCTCCTTGCAGAACATGCACAATGGTCTCTTGATTTAGTCACTTTGCGCTTGGCTGAACGGGGTCTCCTTTTGGCACCTACTAAGATCGAGGTTGTTGTGTTCTCGGGGTCGCATGGGAGCAATACAGTTTTGCCTGCACTCGTTGTTGGTGGCATTCATGTGAGGTCGAAGCAACAATTTAAGTATCTAGGTGTGCTCCTAGAGGTGGGACTCACGTGGAATGCGCATGTAACTAATTTACGGTTGAAAATCAGTCACGTACGGCAGTTCTTAAGGCGTTGGTGCGGCGGTCGTCTGCGACTCGCAGAGCTCTTCTGGCAGCGTACAGAACCTTCGTCAGGGCATGCGTGGACTACCATCTTCCTTTCTTAGTAACGTCCAGGCGGCATCTCCGGTCGTTGCAGATCGCGGTGAACGAATGTCTGCGCATTGTCACCGGTAGTCTGTTGTCAACGCCTGCACCAGCTATATGGGTCGAATGCGGCGAACCGCTCCTTGAGAGTAGGGCATTGGAGCTTTTAGTTCTTTGTGCATGCGCAACTTGAGCAGGGGGGTGAAGGACCCGGTCGGGCGGATCTTGTATGATTATCGCAGCCTCAATGTCAAGGCTCGGGACCTACTTGGAGTTGCTGGGCATGGCATGTCAACCCTGCTTCACGTTTATGATCACTGTCTCAATGTGGGGTGGGCATCTTCTTACTGCCCATGGATTTGGTTTCCTGAAGTGCTGCGGATTTTTGACCTTGCATATGTTGAATGTGAGGTATTCTGTGACGCCTCCTTCATTCCGGATACGCAGCAAGGCGGAATAGGTGTACGGTATATGGTCCGTCACTGAAGGTGGTTCTTAGGAGAAGCATAGGTGCGGCTTCGTCCAGCACTATGTGCGAAATGGCGACCATCTCCGTCGCACTAGACGTAGCACTTGACTTGGACCTGCCATCTTTTGCGGTTGTGACTGATTTATTTACCAGTGTGAAGCGACTGCGGGCCGCTTTCAGCAGTCTCACTGTGACTGACCCGGTTATTTTCGTGATCGGTTGGAAGTTCTGGGCTGCTTTGAGACGGGGTGCCGTGAATTTGAAGTGGACATGTGAGCCTGCTGGTAACGAATTTGCGGATGGGCTGGCACGTGAGGCGGTCATTCATGGGGGCACCTTCCGTGTCCTTGACGGTCTCGGTTGCTGCAAGACGTCAAGGACATGGACATCGTTGGCTGCTGCAGCAGTGGCAGGACGAGTGTACGAACCAGGTGTAGGGGAGGACCCTCTTCCAGGTCCAGCCTTCTTGTGACACTCAGTCGGTTCTGAATGCGTTGAGCTTCTCCAACGCGAAAATCCTATCCAGGTTGCGCACGGCCCCTCGCTTTTACGGGGGCACCAATTCAGCTTTGGGTGGGTCGACTCTCCGTTGTGCTCAGTGGATGTGATGCCGGAACACTTTGTGGTTGTTTGTCCCTTGTATGCTCATCTTCGTGCCCCCATTGCTGAGTTCATGCGTGTCTTGCCAACGCTAAGGCAATTGCTGTCCAATGCGGCTGGCAAGCGGTCACTGCGACGGTTGAGGTGCCTGGCCAGGTTCTGTAGATTGACAGGGGTCACAGTGTAGCATTTGCCCTAGTTGGTTCCCCTTCATCCCAGACTGTCCGCTCATGCGGTTCATCATAATCCAAGTGTTGGCAGTTCGAGAGCAAGTGTACGGTCCAGAGAACCCACTGGAACTTTCCCTAAATAGGTGAGAGAAGGTGGATGGATCCGGTAATGTGTAATGCGGTGAGGAACCACAGCGGGAGCAGTTGCTTAGTGCTGTGTATGATCAAGTCTGTGCGTGTAGAGTGCTTCTCTGGGATTTTTCCTAAGTGGGTCAACCCAGCAGTGCTAGTGTGCGGTGCTACAGTGCAGAGTGTAGCGGCAGTGTGGAGTGACAACGTCTATGTGTAGTTTTTTTGGTACTTGGGTACTACCAGGCATACAGTAATACGGTGTGTGGTGATACGGTTATACAGTAACACAATTTGATGTAGTTATGTGGTTAAATGGTTATATGGTTTTGATGTTGTAACATGATGGTGTACCACTGTGTACATTGGGGTGTACGGTAGCGGACCAGGGCCTCAAATAAATTTCGTGAAGGAATCCGTGTTTCAGCTAAACACATATAGATTTAAACCAAACTAAGCTTGGCAGCTAAAAACGATAGAATGGTGTATTTATTTACTTGATGCAGGCTTTTTAGAGGGGGCGTCGGACGAACGTCTAACTGGAAAATCGTCTAAAATCTGCCTAAATAAAAAATCTGGAAAAGCATCTAAACGGAATATCGTATAATAAATAAACGTCTAACTGTGGTTTCTGATGTTATATGTATAGCTGCAGCGAGCGCGGTAGCGCGAGCGAGGCTGGGATATTAGACGATTTTCCATTATACGAATTTCCTGTTAGATGATATGCCGTTATTCGTTCTTCTAATTATGCGATTTTCCAGTTAGACGCTTATCTCTCGCCCCTTTTTAGAGCTGAGTTGAATTGTTTCAATGTGACCAGCAACAATGAACTGCATGCATACACCTTTGTAACGCGACGCCATAGCCGTAAAAAAGGCACACGCATTACAAACAAAAACGTTCACGTGTGCTGTAAAAAAAGGGGTTATACGATTGAAGTTTCACTTTACTTGTTAAAGTGTATACGGATAAAAATTGATGATTTTTAATTGAAGTAATCAAATGTACAATTAGAAAATTTTATCTGTTTAAGTGCTGTTGTGCTTCTGTTTCATTAAATTTGATATCTGTCCTCTCCTGGTTCTGTGGGGGTGCTAACTAGAAAAGTTGGACAATTTTGGGTCGTCAGTTTTTTGTGGACCTAGTATTGTCATAGACTATAAATTTAAAAAGCCTATACTCAGTCGATTATTCTAAGCAGACAGTCACCATTAAAGACTGGTCGTGTTGGTTTTTGCAATAAAAGAAAGCAAAAGGACAAATGCCCCTACTGAAACTCGAACTCAGTATCTTATGCTTTTCAGCCTGGTGCTCTAACAACAGTGCTAGCATATAAGGGAGGGAAATTGACTTGCTACTGGCCGGAGTATTTTTAAACTGAATTTGAGCTTTGCCACTCAATTTTTACTAAGCTTATGATAAATAAATACAGGATGCAAACCTATTGCCGCTGCTTTTTTTTACTATTAGACTGCCTGAGCGGGAATTGAACCGTCCACCTTTGAGACCAAAATCCGAAGCTCTACCGCTGAGCCATGGCTACAACTTTCAGTGATCTTTTAACTCTTACTGCATACACCAAACTGGATGCATTTTTTTTAAAAGTCCCATGTACTTACGTCAGTCACGGAGTTCTAACCGGCATTCACTTGTTTTCAGTTGGGGATGCTGACCACTGGGCTGTGCTCGCTCACCTTGCTCCGTGACCCCTCACAAAGCTCACGTTGCACTTGGGACTTAGCTTTTGGTCATTCAATAGCTGACCTTGAAGGATGCTGCACAACAAAGGATTAAAGTGGCTTTGGATTAAGCAGAGAAAAAGAGACTTAACCCTTTACTGCATATGCTGAACTGGGTGCCTTTTTTGTAAACACAGGTCGGTCGCGGGATTCGAACTGGTATTCACTTGGTTTCTAGTCGCGGACGTGGACCACTGGGCTGTGCTTACTCGGCGATCCCGAAGACCCTTCACAAAGCTCTCATTGCACGTTGGGACTCGCATGTTTTTGACCATTTAGTAACCACCATTAAATGGATGCTGCACAACAAATAGCTGTATTAAAACTAATGCCCTTACCCTGCATGTTGAGATATTTTCATTGTTGTGTGTTTGATGTCAGCAAGTTTGCTTTACACTGTGAAAGTTTGCATGCATGAGAGTCTGCGTGCAGAGTGCAAGTGATGACGGCACGTCTTAAGCGCATAGACAGTGCAGTGGTCACCTCACACTATATGATGGATACAATGGGGGGGGGGGGGGTTACACTTAGTCATCTCAAAGTAAACATTTCTCTACACACTTACTCCCAGTCAGGACAAAATACCAAACTCTACATTCATAACTCTCCAGGTTTTAAGGATAATAAATGTCACACATATTTCTCCAATCGTTTTTGTTAAAGGGAAATTTCATTGGTTTGTATTTACTTGTGCATGTTCCTTTGGCGTCTTGGGCATTCATTAGATACAGAAAACTGGTAAAGCTGGTACTGATGTAGTACACACAAATTTTTTCGAAGCTATGTGATTTGATTACAACAATGCCATCATTCTAATTCCACTTCATGGCAAGAGATTACAGTGTATAGATATATAAACTGTGCGGTGATATAAATAGGTGATTTGAGAGACGGCATGTGCAGTGAACCTGACAAGCGACTGCAATGCCTCTGAATGATAGTACGCCGTTATCTACAAGGTACCCACACTGAAACATGTACTCATTGAGTTTTCCTATAGCCTGATAATCAACTTTATTCATGCCAAAACTAGGTAGTCACTAAGGGGGATTGCCACCAAATGACTAGCTGCAGCATCTACAGCCACTAACCGCTGTCTAGCCCTTACTTTTAACAAGCAAAGGAACACACAAATAATACTTTTTTATTAAACAAACAACCACGTGCCTCCTTAACGACTGAGTGTAAAGTTGGTGTGTCCACGTGCACCAGGGAGCAACAGCAAAGTTAAGCCTAAACGACATTTCGGGCACTTTTTTCAGCTATTGACCATTTTGAAATGCGGATATATCGTCGTTTGGATCCACAAGTGTTAAGGATTTGTTTCTGTCCTAGTTGTGTAAGGTCAAAGAACGGCAATCAAGTGTCTATGACTCCTTATGCATTTATGGCATACTCGGACACTGCTCTGGGCGATCTTATGTCCAGTTTACACAATAATGGCATAACTGTGACAGCAGAGAATTGCAGGTGGCGTGTCACAACAATAACATCAGGCACGTGACACTAGTTATTTTGGGTCAATCTTTGCCATTTGTTTATAGTCAATTTGGATTGAATTTATTGCAGTAGCGATCCATGCATATTATTAATAAACACAAAAAGAAAAATGACGACAGTTTAAAAAAACACATTCACACATACATTTATTTCACATCAAATAAATTAGTAGCAATAAATAAATAAATACGTATCATACATAGGAGAAATAGTCAATTGTTACAATTGACAGATTATGGCTAAAAACATTCGTAGGAATGTGAAAAGCTTCTCAAGCATAAATGCAAGTCTTACATTGTGGAAACTACATGATACTGTCTCTAAGAATGCCGTCATAAGCTACGGTGAAGTACGGACTCACACAGTTTGTACAGCAACTCAATATAAATTATCATTGTCATTCTCTCACTGTAAAAAAGTATAACTGCAATGTTTGTCCTATGGCTAAAAATTGACAAATTCAAGACAAAAACGGTTCTGCTTATGTGAGAACCGATTATCGCCTTCCCATCTTTGAAAACAAAAGGAATATGGTACTAGTGGCATAAACTATCACAGAAGGCTACATGATCATTCGTATGGCAGTGATTTATCTATGAAACTAGTTCATGGTAGTTAAAGGATTGGTTAACGTGTTTGTCATAACTAAATTCGAACTGCACATTTTTGGAAAATAACACCATGATAATGGAGTTTTAATCGCGGTCTGAAGAACTTTTTGTTAACTTCCCTACGATGAGAAAATGTTTAAGCAATATTTTAGAAGGCAAGGTTTCATCCTTCCATGAATTTCTTTGATGTTCAATGCCACTAAGACACACATTCATGATTTTTGCACAACAGTGTGTTAAAAATGAAATATTGACTGCAACGAAGTTCTGAGTAGGCCTACTAGGTGATGGTACAGAATTCCCATGTTTTTTTTACATGCATTAACCCGGCTTAGATGGAAAATATTCGAATTGCGGAAGTTGTTATCAATATATTAACATTTGATCAGGTCCATCGAAGAATATTTTTGCACTTAATTTTATCAATACATTTCGATTGAGTAAGTTTAAACAGTTTTGGTTAAAGCCGCCAGCAGCAAACTCGTTTTGGGAAAAGAAAAATTCTACGTAAATTGCACTGAAATATTTTGGTTAGTCAGTCTTCTCACAGCACCTCGTTGCAGCCAAAGGGAAGAGCTTCACAGTCGTCGCCATCAAGACCTCGTCGACTGGCGTTGTAGTTGGCATCGTATGGAGCTTCTTTGGAGCGTTCTAAAACGTAGCTGATGAGAGAACTAGAAAAAATGAAGTTAAGAAAAACATTAATAAAAAATTATGACAGTGTACAAAGCACCGAAACTGAATAGCAATACTCCAAACGCATTGTAAATTTATCAACCAGTAAAAGTGCTACGAAAGATGAACGTGATCTGGGTTCCGTCTAGCGTCTAGCATTAAGCAACGCCTTTATTCTCATTTGTTCAGGAATTTAAGTTTATAATAGTTTACTTGTTTATTTAGTTTGCTTTATGTATGAAGCTTTCACTTAATTTTGGTAAAGAAAACCCGTATTATAAAGAAATGATAAAACACAGATTTTCTTGAATGTATGAAGCTTTTAGTCAATTTCTAGGAGAAAAATTGCGACGATCTAAAATGCTTTAAGGTCAGAAACCATGGATTAACCTAGGTAATTTCACGACTTCTGACGTTGGAGCATTACAAGGTGGTGGGCCATAGCTTTGTCCGAGCTGTTATGCTAATAGGCGATTTACTGTCAATCTAGTAGCCTGGTCGTGAGTAGACTGTTTTTTTTTTTTTTGCTACATGACACAATTATAACACCTGGCATTGTTTTACTAAATTAAAAAGTGTTTATAAAAGGGGATGCCTTGAAGATGGGCAGCACTAAATTTTCACATAAAATTTAGGAGGTGGATTTTGGTCTGTTTTGGGGTTTATGACGCAGACTATTTTGACATAGTGTTGCGCGTTGCTAAAACCCCTACCTTATGCCAAAGGGCCTGCATAAGTGTTTCCAGACATGGAAGTGTCCTCTTCCTAAAGAAAGCTGAATATCTTTTTGTACTTGAAACGTCAAAATTTAGTGAAGATGATGAACAAATAAACAGCATTGATTTAAAAAAAAAATACTGAAATAATGTCGAAAATTTTGGTCAACTAGAAAAATGTGTAAAACCACAATTTAGCAAAAAGTTCTTAAGCCTGCTTTCGCTCCAATAAATACCACAAAATGCACCTGGATAACATGGATTAACAATTTATTTACCTTCCAGCCTTTCCTACAATGTATCCAATTTCTCTGGCATCTTTGACCACTTCTCGGTTGATTTGACACATGATACGTTGGATGCATCCCTTATCTGCAATTCCAATCGTTCGGACATAACCCTAAGGAAAATGAATACACAAAAGTTTGAAGGTTTAATTTTTAATCTTCAGGCCTTCCTTCATTTATGTACAGTCACTAACAAGATTTAATGTGCTACAACCTCAGCTTAGCACTTCCACTAAGTTAGCTTGGGCAAACAAATTATGCACTGAAAATATGAAAGTGACTGTCATGCGTTGGCAGAATATTTCAAATGATGGACAACATGTAGCACTGTGCAGCCTAGTTTGTGTATTCAAGAATGGAAGTGTATTTAATAAAAAAATTACATTCGTGGTGTGGCTACAACAGTGATTGGCACAAATACAAGTTCTGTGTGTGCAGTAGTGTGCAAAAATTTTTATGTAGGGGTGAAGAATACCAACATCTTAGCTCATGTGGTGCAGTGTGTGAGAATTGTGCAATTATTAGTGGGATGCTGAAATCGGCAGCTGTAGGTTCATTTAAAAAAAAAAAAGAAGTGTGGTTTCAAATGCACAGCTTGGTGTGCAAAGCCACATTAGAAATTCCAAAGAGTGAGCAGCAACACTTCTCTTGGTGCACGACGCTTGCATTAGTAACAGTCAGAGCACATGAACAAGTTGTCTTACCCCTAGAGAAGTCACCATTGCATCTATGAATCGTGTTCACATGCTGTCTGCTACTTCCATCCATCCAACTTGTATTACGTCTTTACATTTCTACAGTGGCAAGGTTCAGTGCATATGCCGCATGATTTAAGAGTTTGTGTCATTTTTTTGTTCATTCACCCTTTTAACAAACCCAGGTTTTACTTTCTTGCGGGATCGACGCAATTGCTGTATTCAGTTGACACTGCCATTTTCCTATCTCGGCATACAACTCATCAAAGCTCGTGAGATTTGTGTGGTGTGGGAATAGCTACATCAAGTAGACATTCGCTTGAAACCATGAAAATGCCAAGGGAAATGCTTCACACTATAAATGCAAGCGTTGGGTGTGGAAAAAGCACTAAGCACCAGATGCCACACTCATGGATCAGAATCAACTTATAAATGTGGCCTTATGGTAAAGCTATGGTGATGTATCGCATTCAAGCATTGTTAAATCCTCATCAAAGGAAATCTTTCTTCTCTGAATAAGCTTACAGCTAGGAAAGACGAAAACAAACCCAAACAGTGAAAGTCATACATGAAAAATAACGTAGTACTGCAAGTGGAGTGGCGTGACCAGGAAACGAACTCACAATGCAATTCGTCCCCAGATCACAGATATAAGGGTGCGTTTACGCAACGACTTGCCTTTGCATTCTTGCCGCTAAAATTTAATCGAGATGGCAGATGTGTCGTTGCCATGGCGAACACGCTACCTGGATTAGCTAAATCCGACATCATGTGAATAAATACTTACAGTCTTATAATCTGCGACAATAGATAAATAATTCCTCCTGACAAAACGATTTTCCCAGTGGCTTCTGAACTTACATATTGACTTTTTTCGTTGCGAGCCGGCAGAGCTAAAACCGCCACCATGTTGGAATTTCAGATAATTTCTAGCTTCTAGCTACAAGAAGGCGAAGGCGAGTCGTCGAGTAAACGCGCTCTAACGCCTTTATCGATATGGCAGTCACCTTACAGCTGCAGCATACAGCCAAAGCATGAAGAGACAACTTACCTTTTTTTTTAATTGTTGTGAAATTAACTTTTTGCCAGTGAGATTTTTAAAAAACCGGAACAATTGCCCAGTGCCCAAATAAACTTATTTATGCCAGTTGTTTAATTTTTCCCAATGGACTAAACGTTTGGAACAAGAAATGGACCGCATTTCGTTCACTGCATTGACTGCTTGCTTACCTTGGCCATAGTAATGACTGCACTAGCTGCATCACTTCCCATTCGCCCAATACCAATGGCTTCCCTTGATTGGGCAGAACGTTGCATGAAGAACCTCTTGGCCATATCCAGGAGAGATACTACGAAATTAACCAGCTGTGGAAGAAAAAAAGAAAGGGTTTAACCGAAGAAAGGAAAACATCTTATGAATAAAATTATGGCTTCATCAAAATTGGCAAGAATTTGTAAAGTGACCATTCATAAGGCTACTGTGACATCCAGCAAATTTTACCTTTTTGTTTATTTACAAGTCACTAAAAACTTTTAAGTACCGTAAATCGCTTATTAACAGCCTTGGCAAAGCCAGCCCCCCCCCCTCCAAAAAATCTTTATGGTCCAAATTCGTGAAATTGCCTAGTTACAGCCTCCCCCTCCCCTTCCCGGGAATAGATTTCTCTGCTGGAAGTTGACTAACAGTCATACGTTCAAGGAAATCCAACGTTTTATCCCCTTAAAATCGTGGTTTTTCTGCACCAAAATTAACTAAAAGTGTCATACACAAAGCAAACTAAATAAACCAGTAAAATAATAACAAACTTAAATTCTTGAATGAGAATAAAGGCATTGATTGTGTTAACGCTAGACTGAACACAGCTCGCGCAAGTCAATGATCGTTAAACGCCAACTTTTTCACGATGGAGTGAGGCCTAAACATCCTCCCTAGACACAAGTAATTTTCAAAAAATGAATTATAACTTTGTTATGGCCCATGGGCGTTTAATAGGTGATTTCGGTATGATTGCACAAAGGAGAAACATTCTATCCAAAAAGTAAAAAAATATATAACATCTGAAAAATGCAATAAAGAGTTCCAAAATCGGATTTTTTTTCAATTTGTTTTAAATATGGTATAAAATACTGTAGGTCTAAGCAATAGTTTTCAAAATTGTTTATTTTGTATGTTGAAAACAGCCCATTATTTAAACGAAAATGAGATGGTGCCAGATTATTTTTCCATATTTAGCATTTTGGTCCCATTTGACAAGATCGAAACGAATACGGTTTCAGCAAGCGAAATAGCAGAAACGTCTGCTTGTTTGGGGCTCCATTCTAGGAGTCGTTTCTGCTATTTCGCTTGCTGAAACCGTATTCGTTTCGCCCTTGTCATTTGCCCTAGCAAGCGTAGCCTAGCTCTCATCCACAAAGTATTCTCTACTGACGAGCCCAAACAAGGGTGAAACAGTCTGTTTAGAGATCTTTGTGGGTGAGAGCTAATTGATTTTATTGGTCCCATTTCTGCAGTAAGTATCTATACACTTATTTGCCTTAAAGTAGGGGAATAAGTAGGGGAATGAGACGCCAATGCAACCACAAAATACCTCGAGTGTCCGAGAGAAGGGGACAGACTACACAATGGGGGAGTGTGGGAGGGATTGCAGAGGGTGCGGGGGGGGGGGGGGGCAGGAGGGATTTTCATGTCATGCTGTCCAGTATAGTATTTCGCTTGCACATGCACAGATGATCTGTGCAGGGTACAGCTAGTTTGTATTTAAATGTTTATGTTCTATTCAAATCAGCTCCTTTGGAGTATCGAACCATTCTCAACTTAGTGGCGCCCGTCAACCAATCTGAACTATAATAATGATAACATGAACTTTAGCCATTAGGGCATAGATTATGGCAGGGCACAGGGCCACTGACGCCATTCCTAATAAGTGCATTTAAAAAAAACAAGAGAGAGGTTGATTCCTTAACAAAATCTGGAAAGTGCTGACAGACGGTGCCACGACTACATCACCGGGAAGTGAGTTCCATGGCCTAACCACACGATTGGAAAAGAAATGCCTTCTGCCTTCAGTATGAGAACCGAGTACCATTAATTTTAAAGAGTGGCCCCTGGTCTGGACCACCGGGGTAATCTCGAAAAACAGCAGATCAACAGGTAGACAGAGTTGCCAGAGGTCCTTACACATAAAAATATCGAAATTATCGACCTTTCCATCGTAAAAGTATCGACCAAATACCAACCGAATATCTACTGAATAAGACCTCGTCAAACATACACGAACTGTAAAAATGAAAAACCGCAAATGCAAGCAACAGTCACCAAGATACGTGATAACGTTTGGTCTACGGTTATAAAAAAAACAAAAAACAAATTGTTTGTACGGCTGCGTCCTTCGCCCCCCCCCCCTTTCCTAATAAATTTCTAAACCTGGCTCGTTAAAATTAAAAGTTTCTTTTTTTTTTTATCACAGCTTCTGATTACAGGAATCAAAACATTCCCCCCCCCCCCTCCCCCCGAAAAAGAAAAAAAACCCACAACGGTAACTCCGGTAGCAGTATAGCGGAAATGCATTCATGCTGTAGAGCAACTCAAAGAGTTCGTTTTTCGAAGTGAAACCGGAAGTTCACGTTTTATAACTGCTTTCGCGTAGAGACCACGACAAATCGCCAATATTAAAAAAAATACGGTATGTGGCTTTTTTTCAATATATTTATTTAAATACTTAATTTTATCGACTTTTATCGACATAAACAGAACTTTATCGACTTTTAACGACTTTGAAAAAATATAACGACCAATTCGATAATTATCGACCAACTGGTATGCCTGACAGGTAGAAGATCCTGCAGGACACGAAAGGTCAGAGTGAAATCCACCCAGAGTTTGCACAACTCGAGCGGCTCCAGGCTCAACCTGGATAAACATTCTCCAGGTGAGTACCCAAGAAAAGAAAACCTCATAAACCGCACGTAAATGCTGAATCGCCTCCAGTCGATCGATATCCTGCAGCAATAATGGTGGCACATACTCCAAGATAGGGCGTACTTAAACTTTGAACTCCCCCACCAGGATCGCAATATCAGAATTAGCAAAACACCTCTTTACCATAGCAAGTTAGCCAAAAGCAATTGTCGCAATTTTTGCGCAATGAAGGGATATCTTGAGATCAGTAGAAAACCAGACACCCAGATCCTTAACACTATCTAGGGACGATAGCTTACGCGTATCCAGGTGATGCTCTAGGTTAGGATTGGAATTGTCAATTTGGAAGACAGCACATTTATCCTCGGATAGAGGTAACTGCTACAACTCGGACCACCACTGAATATAACCCACATCATATTGTACAAATGTCCGTCAGGAGGTTGCCATTGGAAAGAAAAGGAAGGTATGGGGTTAGTACGGATCCTCAATTTGTAGAGCCTGAAAAAGCTAGACAAACTGCCTTCTCTAATGGCGGCAATGTCAAGTTGGTTCTGCCAAGAGGTTACAGTCACGGCATAATCAGCCCGACATTTTTCATAGGCCAGCTTAAGAGGTGGAGAGGGGTTTTTCTTAAGTATCGTCCACGCAATTAATTTCTTGTGGTCAAGTTTCCTTAAGAACCTTGGTAAAGCGGTACCTGATTTCCATCATCTGGACTGAGGTCTGCCTCTGTAAGACACAGCCATTTCTACCAAGAGACGATGAAATGCTAACCTAGCGTTGTCTGCATCACCACCAACAGTTGAAAAAAACGAAACCCAATTTAACCCAGAAAGCTCCCATACTTCAACAAGGTGAAGTCAATCCTACCCAGGGTCTGCAGTGCTGCACCCCAGGCGTAGTAGGCGAGAACACACAGTGGATGGGAAGCATTCTATTTCGTGGATGCTGATGCCCAAGCATGCTCTAGGTTGGATCCCAAAGATTGAAGCCACATTTTTTAGGTGCAAATAATATCCAGTATGTTATTTTCCCCTACTCGGGAAATCAACCAACTGTGATATTTCCAAAATAGAAGTTTTCGTGAGAAAATCCCAATGCGGAGGCTCTGTTGCAGTACGAACAGAGTCAACAGTGCTCAACCGATGTTAATTTGAAGTCGCCAACAGCGCTGGTCCAGTACATGAGCACATAGATTCGATTAATGCATCACAACGACTATTAGGTAAGTAACCCAAAAGAAAAATCAATTTTTGCTCAGGAAAACATCTCCCTACTAAAAGATGCGTGACTAACTGTCCCACACTGTAAATTTTTAGATCAAATCATAACACCACCAGCCCGAGCTCCATGGTCCAGCGTGGCGATCTCGTAATCGCAACCGGCAACAACCATTGCATCGGTAATGGCCGCATTCAAACCATGTCTCTACCACGAAGATCAGGTCATAAGTCCCCGCTGCCAGAATTGCCTGGAAAAAACTGATGTGTTTGGGAATGCTACACGCATTCAACAGTTCACAAACAAGATTGCCCACAGGACCCATGGGAAAGAAGAAAATATTACAAGTAGGCAATGTATGTGTGAGTGGAAATGTTCCCCATTACGGAGTTTGGTTTGGGGTACGTGTATGAAGTTCAACAATTTCAGCTTCCAGCACAAATTTACCTTTAGAGGTTAAATGATTCCCATCCCTAGCCTGCAAGCATTCGATCCTGGCAAAGTGATTCATCAATGGACACAAAATTCTAGATACACAATTATTGTTCTGAAGCAGCCTGTTTATAAGTTGGCATTCATGGATTCTATTTCTTACTAAATCGGGCCAATATGCACTCCAGGTATAGCGCAAGTACATAAACAGGTTTAAACAAGAAATGAGAAACATGTTTCATCAAGAAATTACAACAGCTGTTAATCAAATGACTCTTTTCCTTCTTTTCAGATTGGGTAAGTTTGTGCGTAAAAAACTGTACTTCAAAACTGAAGCAGGAAAATGCACTTTGAAATCTGGTGATAAAGTTTTGTTATTGTTTGTCTCACCTGTCTGGTTCCTGAGCCATCTCTATCAGATTTACTCGTGAAGAAGTTGAAAAGTGCGGAAAATAGACTTGACCAAGTGGGTGAGCCCTTGTGTATGGATGGATCCACGTCTAAATCTCCCTTTTTATCGGTGCTCGTGTAAGGTTTGAGTTTCTCCCTTAAGGAGTTTGTGTCGGCTGCAATGTCGTCTTCTGTTGTTGCTGATGTGATGGCCAACAGACCAAGGATGATGAAAATAAAGTAATGAAGAAACATTTTGGAGAGTAAAAATCTGCAAGGAAAAAAAAAGCTGTTACAAATAGTGAATGAAATTTTTACGATAGGAACCACTCATTGAGTTTAAAGAGGGATTCAGCGCCCTTTACTATTTATCTCGGGGTCAAGGGGGAAGACTATTGTTCCCTGCCAGAGAAACAAAATATGGCCCCACTCCCACATAAACGTTTTGCACATGAACACCAGTGTAATATGTATTTTAAATCCATTTTATAAATCTGTCTTTGCTTTGCACCTTCGGCTAGTCTCATATTCCTCTGCTTCTTCCAAAACACACTAACCCCTTCCACTTGGACAAAAGACCGGTCCGGGTCTCGACACATTAGCGGCATGCTCCAACTCTTCCACACTGGACCCCGACTTCAGTATCACAATAAGAAAATCCCATTTTGGAAAAGAATTACGATGACTCTGAACGTAAACTGTCCTCCCCCCTCCCCCCAGCTAATATCTCCCTTCCCCTCCTCTTAAACGTCAATGCCCCTTCTACATTCCTGATTATATATATATCTGGTAATAAAGAGTTGAGCTTTAAGAGTTGTATGACTGTTTTGCCGAATTGTAATCAGTTTCTTAATTTTCGGCGAAACGGAAATTTCCATTTCGTTCAATCCTGTTTGGCCGGATAATTTTTTTTCAATTACGTGCCTTGCTCACGCTGCCGCGCTTGCTGCGGCTAAACAATTAGACACATTGGGTTAGAATTGTTGCAAGCAATAAGCACGCAACAATGATCGCGCAAGTAGTTAATTATTGAGCTCCGCTACGACCACACTCCAATTTAGACTTGGCACATCACGCGAAAACCAGAAGAACCACACTTAGCATGTAGAGGAAATATCAGGGTGACAAAATGGGAAGAAGCGTGAGCCTAGAGACAACAGCCAAACAACAACGAGAGAGCCGTGGTCGTGTCACTTGTCAAGTCGAGGCCGTGTATAATTGTTAAAGGTGTATTGTTAAAGGGAGGGCGCATGGCTGCGGGCCAATAAACACATTTAAACTCGATTAACGACTTGCTCTGCACGGTCATTTTAGCAGCAAGGATAGGCTTTTTTTTCACACGGTAGGCAACGGTCAAATGAAAGCGATAGACGGGGAGTGGGGGGGGGCGAGGGGGAAGCAGTAGATGAGGCTTTCCCGTATGTTACGCAGTGAGTTTGTTAGCCCTGCGACTGCTTGGCATTCTAGTGCTATATAATATTTAAGCAGATTGGGAGGTGGGGGAGGGCAGTGCATCCATTACCATTAAGCATATGATTATGCATTAGCTGAGCCTAAAGCGTGAATTTTTTAGTAATTTAGGATTGAGATCGAATCAGTTTTTGCAAAATCTTGCAAAACGAGGAGGGCAGGAGGAATGGGAGGGGCAGTATTTAATTCAACTACCCATCCAAATTCAAGTACGTGTAGCAAATGGGAGCAAGAGAAGGAGAGGGGTGGGTAGGAGGATATGTAGGGAGGACGAAAGAGGGTAGAAAATTGGGAAACAACCACGGGCAAAACAAAGCCCTGGGCGAAGCTGGGTATGACTGCTAATGTAAGAATAAATGTTTAAACAACTTGAATAATACCAGCAGGTAACTGCAGAGGGGCTTCTTAAAAATGAAGCGTAACAACGTTTTTTTTTTTGGGGGGGGGGGGGGGGGTCGCTACGACACGCTTATTTTGTGTAAAAGCCTTGGTAGCAGCTGCATAACAAAATAGTTTTTTTATTTCCTCCCACTTACCATGCGAAATCATTAAGTAAACCTTTAAGAACGAGAAAAATACTTTGCCAACTTAAAATTTATTATTAAATCAAAGTTTCCTTCCCGGCCCTAACCTAATATTACAGAAAGAAATGTCAGGTAGAAAAAAAAACTGGACCATTCTGAGTAGAACAGCAGTGACACCTGCTTAGGAATCTAGGTAAAAATACCCCTGGAAAAAATATCCCCGGAAAATATACCCCTGAAAAAATACCCCTGGAAAAAATACCCCCGGAAAAAATACCCCGGAAAAAATACCCCCTCGAAAAAATACCCCCGGAAAAATACCCCTGGAAAAAATACCCCCAGGATACATAAGGTCAAAATTTTTTTTTAATGTGAATAAAAGTAGACTGAAATCAGTGGTGATTCAAGGCAAAAGGCCTCAATGCCCCCATTTTCTTCCATAAAATTCTGAGAACCTTTTTATTTTGCTTTTCTTTGTTGTGTTTTATGGGTGCACGGAAAAAAAAAACCTTGAAAAAAAACTTGGAAAAAAAGTTAATGAAAAAAAATCGGGGAAGTGGTGAGGAGAAAAAATTGTTCTCGGGAAGTGAAAATTCGTGAAATCACGAAGTTTCCTCCAAAACTGAAATAGAAGGGGGAGGGGGGGGGGGGGGGGGTAAGTCGAGAATCATTAATTATCTACAAATTCCGTAACTGGGGAAGGAGGGGGTAAAATATTGAATTTGATCGACTATAGACATTAAAAAAAAGATTCGGGAAAACATAATATTCCACCAACACCTTCTATTTCTGTTTTGGTGGAAACGTCGTGATTTCACGAATTTTATCTTACCAAGGGCAACTTTTTCTCCTCACCACTTCCCCGGTATTTTTTTCATCAACTTTTTTTTCCGTGCACCCATAAAGACACAATAAAGAAGAGCAAAATAAAAAGGTTTTCAGAATTTTATGGAAAATTTTATGGACGAATCCGCCACTGAATTCAGTCTACTTTAATTCACATTTAAATATTTTTGACCGCATTTAATGGGGGTATTTTTTCTGGGGGTATATTTTCCGGGGTATTTTTACCTACCACCCTGCTTAGCGCCATTCACAACTACAACCGTTTACTAACACCGAACGTCTCATTATACTCAACGGCAGCAACACTATTGAAAAAACCCTGATATTCCCGGATTTTTTGGCTAAACCTTATCCAGGCCTTAAACCGTTGTAGGAGGTCAAGGCACTCGTGCCACTATATGCTAAGTGTGGTTCTTCTGGTTTTCGCGTGATGTGCCAAGTCTAAATTGGAGTGTGGTCGTAGCGGAGCTCAATAATTAACTACTTGCGCGATCATTGTTGCGTGCTTATTGCTTGTAACAATTCTAACCCAATGTGTCTAATTGTTTAGCCGCAGCAAGCGCGGCAGCGTGAGCGAGGCACGTAATTGAAAAAAAAAATTATCCGGTCAAACGGGATTCAACGAAATGGAAATTTCCGTTTCGCCGAAAATTAAGAAACTGATTAAAATTCGGCAAAACAGTCATACAACTCTTAAAGCTCAACTCTTTATTACCAGATATATATATAATCAGGAATGTAGAGGGGGGGCATTGACGTTTAAGAGTAGGGGAACGAGATATTAGCTGGCGGGGGGGGGGGGGGGG
>JAHWFP010164872.1:0-43740 GCA_023313725.1 Lithobius niger | reverse complement strand
AAACGAAGCTTCAACAATCAGCCAGAGGGCGAGCGGGCTCATTCTTCCCACGGTAGCAAAGAAAAAGAGCGAGCGACCGACAATGAAAACGGATATGTGCTCTATCAATTACTTGCGGCCGTCTTGTGGCCGTCTCGTTGCCGTCCATCCTAATCGACAACTCGATTTTATTAATAAAGATTACTTTATTATTATTATTACTAGTAACGCTTTTTTTGTATCACAAAAATAAATTCTTCCATGCGGTGAAAAAAGCTGGTTCTTGGATCATTTTACAGGTATTGATCTGGAGAAGTGCCCTTTTCATATGGACCTTTATAATTGGTCAAGTAGTTCAGGGGTTAGAGACCTCTAAACGACCAAATTGATTGTTTTACATTGTTTTAAACATTGTTTTTATGCAACAACGCCAAAATGACAATTAAATAAATTCGTGTGTTTGCAAGTATATACGGCAATACTAATAAATAAGGGGCTACAGCGACTATCTAGTCGCATTGGTATTCTGGGCAGTTCCTCCACTTCCAATGTTGAGGCGCACACCTCTATCATGCACTACAACAGCTATCTCTATTATATAATCTAAAAACAGTAACCATCAGAATTGCCCGTTACAAATGTGTTAGCTTTTAAGCTTATTTTACGTTTTAGGCATAATTGTCAGCGTTTAGGCCTAATTTACAACTTTAATTTCGTAAGTAGCAACTAACGGAGATTTGGATTGTATACAGTAAGCCTATTCATTTTTGCAACACGGTATGCCTCCGCGCACGCAGTTACAGTGTTACAACGTAATGCGCAGCGTAGCGTATATAGATCAGTGGTAGTAGGGGAGTGACAGGAGAAACGCTGCAGCAGCGACTCGTAGCAACTATTGACGTTGCCATGGTAATGTGATTTTAGATCTAATTTTCATTTTTTAGGCCTAATTTTTTTAACGGCAGTTTTAGTTTCGTAAGTAGCAGATAGGCCTAATGGAGAATTTGGTTCGATCGTAAGCCTATTCCATTCATGCAACAATGCGACAAGACTCTTTAAACGAAGCTAATTTTTTTTTGTTTTTACGGCTGCATTAACACAAATCTTTAGGATTTCAATTCGACGATGAAATGCTATTATTTAATTTAGTTACGTCGAAGAAGTCTATTAGCTATAAGGAGGCAACGATGTTTTAATTTGCCATGTTATTTAACTAACCTTTGACACTGAATCGAACGTTGTAAACAGTGGTCTTCAATTTCTGGTACCGTTGCGAAGTTGAAAAAAGCGACGGACGGACGGTCAAAGTCGTTGCAATAGTCTTCTCAGACGGTAGGGCTGTACAGAAGACTAAAATGCTAATCAAATAAAAAAGGTGACTGCTGTCCTCAAAATCTAACGAATGCCAACAAAAAAAAAAAAAACAAGAAACGGACCAGAAAACTAGATTGGTGTTTCCATCACATAACTACTACGAAAAAAAAATGGATTTTATCAATTTGGACCAAAATTATCTGATATCTACCCCAAAACGAAACTTGTTAAGGATTCCCGCCAAGCTTTTCGGCCGTGTGAAGTCGTGATATCAAACGCCAAGCTAATCTCACCGACTAAGACTTCAAACGTTAAATGAAATAATTGAAAATTGCGCAGTAAGCAATTTTCATATATTTCATTTAACCTTCTAACTATTACGAATTAGTGTATTAGTGTAGACGGTAGCATTTATTTTAAGTTTTGACCTCAGTGTCCCATGTTAAAGCCGAAATTTCAATGCTTAATTTCTCTGATGTATTTCAATATTTTCCACTCAAGTTTAGTACATAAGCTTTGTTGGGCTTAGTGAACATGAATCTCAACTTTTATTAGAGTTCGTTTACGCACGAGAATTTCAGAAAATTGGACAGGAGGAGGAGGCAGAGGCGGCATTGTATTGTATTGTATTTTATTGAGCCTGGGCGAAGCCATGCTCCCACATCAAAATCACAACAAACATATACTCTTCAAATCACACTGTAACCGATGGGCAAGGAGGAAAAGAAAAGTAGGGGAGACATGGGGGAACAGAAGAGCCTGAAGAACCTACAGTCTCACACCCGTCTCTCGGACGAAACGCAAAATCCCTCGCAATGCATTACCGGAAGCACTGGATAAAAGGCTCCGTATCGAGGGCCGCGAACGGTCGCCAAGAAGAAGTATGTTCCGCTGCCGCGTAAACCGTTTGCACTCAAGAAGGTAATGTTCGCGTGTGAAGTCAGTCCGGCAGAAGTCGCAGATCGGGGACTGAGCCCACCCTAGACGGAACTGGTGAACGCGTAGTTTAGTATGGCTAGTGCAGAGTCGTGACAAAACCTGGGCATCAGCCTTTACAAAGGCATCCAGGGCTGAGACCTGAAACAAGTCGGTTGAACCTGGAATAGACCACGCGCTGTCAATGCATTACGCCACTCCTCCTCCCAGAGATCAAAGAACTGGGACGCTACCACGAGGCGACGCGATCTCGGTGACTAAAGTGGACGCAAGAGTTCAGACCCTAAAACAAGCGCTTGGCGTGAAAGACCGTCAGCCTGTTCGTTTCCAGGGGAACCAGCATGACCCTTTACCCACTTGAGAGCCAGAACACCCCTGCTCTGCATCACCCACAGCTTCTTACAGATGGAATAGACCAAAGGATGCGACAGCTCAAGAGTAGTCACAGCTTTCCTCAGGACCGCAATAGCTGCCTGCGAGTCAGTGTATATAACGACAGCCATGAGTTGCATATCCAACGCTTCATCCGCTGCAGCAGAAATCGCACACAGCTCGCACACTGTGCTGGAGGTGATGACCGCCAATCGAAGTGCCTTCATAACCCTTAGAGAGGGGATGGTAACACCAACCCCGCCCTCTCTAGTGAGCGACACGAATGATGCGTCGCAAAAGACCTCACAAAGCTCCAAACCGCAGTTGCTTGGCAGGCCCTCCTAGATCAAGGACGGGTGCTAGGCTGGGGCACCAGGTCCACGGACAGAACGGCTGAACCACAGTAACGGTCGAAAGAGTGAAGGATGGCACACCCAACCGAAGGGTGGTGCCGAATCCTGGAGGACCCAGCACTGATTGTGCCACTGGTCCTAAACTACAGTAGTCTTGGAGGATCCTGGCAACCGGACCCCGTTGACCCCTACCGATGTTGCGGACACAAAGAGACACAAGAAGCTCACGAGCCCGCACTTGCAGAGGAGGCTCGCAACTCTCTACCCACAGAGCTTGCACCGATGTACTAACCAGACTTCCCGTAATTTCGCGCAGACAGACATTCACCTCCACCTGCAGAGAGCGAAGGTGATGCTGAAATGGGGCCAGAAAGGGCAGGCGGTAGTCAATCACTGACCTAACAAAGGACCTATAGGTAGATACCAAAGCCCCTCTCGTAACCCCCTTCAGTCGACTCAGTTGCTTGAGGACAGACACTCGAGCACGGAGGTGCCCTTTTAGCCAGTTCGTGTGGAGTGTCCATTCCAAACGCTCATCTAACTTAACACCAAGATTCTTCACCTCTGAGGACTGCTGAACAACAGCACCGTCTACCACAAGGGATGTAATGGTCCGACATCTCTTGGCCGACCGAGAGAAAACCACCAGCTCAGTCTTGGCCGGAGCCAACAGCAAGCCCCTTTCAAACAGATGACCAGAAACCATATTAATTGCATCCTGAGCACACTGACAACAGGCAGAAACGTCGTCCCCTGCAAACCACAAGGCGATGTCGTCAGCATAGCACACAATATTAGATGACAGGCCCATTTCCAGAATGACATCGTTAACAGCAACAGCGAACAGAGTGGGACTCAAACAGCTCCCCTGAGGCAGACCCCTATCCGAGGTAGCCTCATGGGACCAGTGTCCATCAACTCTGGTCGCAAACCGTCTGTTGCCAAGCAGAGCAGAGATTACACTGACCAATTTTGGGCCAACACCCATCTTCCTGAGACTGTAGCGAACCCAGTCAACACTGACTGTCATACGCAGCTCTGATATCTAAAAACAGAGCTACAACAACCTGTTCATGCGACCAGGCCTCATAAATACCAGAGAGAAGATACATCACTGCATCTTGGGCAGTCCTATTAGCCCTGTAGCCAAATTGAACCGGGGCCAAACATTCATGGTACTCCAGGTGCCAGACCAAGTAACGCACTATTATTCTCTCAAAAACTTTCCTCAAGTTGGACAACAGAGATATGGGTCGGTAGCTCAACAGACTGGCCCTCGGAGAGCCTGCCTTATGCACCTGCACTATCACCGTGAACATCCACGACTCTGGAACAGGGGATCCATCCAGTAGAGCCTGAAGCAGAGCAACACAGCTCTGCTCTGCCACTACCGGGAGAGCTTTAAGGAACGTATACATGAGGCCATCTAGGCCAGGGGCACTGCCGACCTTGCACTTCACCAAAGCTGCTTTGCACTCACTAACGTCCCACAGGACATCAGTAGGGGACTCACCCAGACAACAGACAGGGAATACAACCGACCCTGGGGAAGGGTTGCCACTGGAAAGAGCGTAAACACTCGCAAAACGAGTGTTGAATGCATTAGCCATATCATCACCTCTCAACACAGTCTTCTTGGAGGCATCTTGATTATACACCCACTTTAATGAGTCCCTTGGGACTTTGTTATGGATAGTTGCGCCATGCCGTACTATGCGACGGAGCCTTCTGGACCAAAGAGCACACTCTCGCAGGGAATGAGTCGCGTTCAGAGCGAATCAAGCATGTCGATTCTTTGGAGATGACCCAATACGAATACCACAAGGTATCACAAGGATGGCACTTCCACCGACGATACACGCGACGACGATCTCGCACGGCAACCGTGCACTTCTCAATCCACCAACGCGGTCAGCCTGACGCAGAGAAGGCGCGAGTCGCCTGAAAGTACCAGGTTTATAATTATGAGAAATCCAGTCAGTAAAAGCACCATTTTTTCAACTTCACCAATTTTATTACTAACACCGTGGGCATTCCACGATATAGAAAAAAACAGTGATAGCGCATCGAAAATTTGAAATTTAAAATTTGAAATCAAAGACAAGATAACATCAATTGCTCCTGGCCAGGCTCAACCATTCCCCCACCTCCCCCTCACTTTCACCCGACCTTACATTCAGCCCACCACTCAACATTACCTCAACACTGAAACCAATGCTTAAATCATTAAAATCCTCAATTTCACAATTATCACCGTCAATGGACGGAAGCACACTGTCACTCACGTCTTGTTCTGATTTGCCAACACAATTATCGTGGCCATCACCATCACCAGCTACAACTCTTACATTTGCATCCTCTACCATTTTGTCACTTCCTAACATAACTTGATATGACCCATTGCTCCTGCTTCTCTTACGAACCCGTTTTTTTTTGGGTGGGGGCGGGAGACCCTTTCTGTCGTAAGAATGATCTGATGGTACTTTAACACTATCCCCCGTATCATGGCATACCGCAACAGATTGATGGGGCAAACTCTGCATGGGAGTCTGCTCCAGGTTTGAGTGCAGCGATTCGTCATGGCTGGAAGGCAGCACCACTGGTTACACACACACCCCTGAAGGACCACTCACGGCCGGAACATTTTCACTTGCTGACACACATGGCTCAACGGAAAAAACCCTCTCGTTTTCTTGGCGGATTCTCATTGGTGCCACTTCAGGGGCAACCTCGGCTCTGTCAGATTGAAGATGGCTGCACAGTGACCCTGGATCACTGTACACACCACAAGAAGGGCACAGAATGCTGCGACACACACGGCGGAGGTGCCCACGCCGCGAACAACGAAGGCACAAGGGACCTCGTTCTGGAACAATAACCAAGGCCGGGACACCCCAGATCTCACAAGTGTCCGGAATAGCCAAGATAGTTTTGAAAGGCTTCAGTTTGAAGCGAACAATGCACATAGTAGTGTCACAAACAGAGTAGCCACGAATCACCAACTTCTCAAACTCCTGCGCATTGGCAAACGCATCAAACTCCGCTGCAACATCAGCATCTGGCAACCCCCTCGGGAGCCAGTGGACCCTGGCTTCCAGAACCTGGTCGTGCAGGTCGTAGATTTCAACTTCGTAACCATTGACAGTGAGAGCTGCTGACGCTAGTTTCCTCTTCGCTCCGGGTGACGTGAGTGTAACTTTGAAAGCGCTGCCTGTTCATAGAGGGCCCAAGGTTTCTATGCCTTCACGACCAACAACCGCTTCAACCTGAAAGAATACCTGGGTAAGTGAATATGGCCTGCCCATTTCTGGACACAGCAAGACCAGAGAACGTGTCATGTCTATGGCCTGAAGGCCACCCTTGTACAGTCTCCGCAAAGATAATAGTTTCCGGGAGCAATTTAGCATAGAGGGCAGATTCTCACTGAGGAACTCTTACATAACAGCTTCCTTCTGTCGCTTGGCTGGTCCTCCTGCCACTACTGAAAACAACTTCTGTACCGCACGAACTGCCTCTTCTTTTCTGCGTGAAGATCACCACGTTCTTGAGTTGCCTGCTCATTATTCTCAGGTGAGGACTGTTCACGTCTATCCTGGCTGCTATCCTGCTGATCACAAACAACCCCAAATCTTCTAACATCATGAGCAGGTATCCCCCTCTTATCAGCTTCTTTCATAACTACAGCAAATACCTCTGCAGACCCCACACCCACATTTATGTCGCTTGACGTGAGTACCTTCTTCTGGACCAACGAGTTCAGGAGTAGAGGTGGGCGCGGGTCCAATTTTTGGCAACCGAAATTACCCGTATTTACAGAAACTGGAACCGACCCGCAGGGAACCGCAATGTCTGAACTGACAACCGAACCGACCCGAAACCGCAAATGTGTGCTGTAATAAGACCCGACCTGACCCGAACGCGGTTTACCCGCGGTTAACCGCTAAATACAAATCTAACAAAGACACTGATTACGAAAAAAAAAATGTTGGAAACAAAAGAAAGCCAAACGAAGCCATTGTTATAAATCAACAAACGCCGTTCTTGTTCTTTAGTTGATTATTATTTTTTGTTCTTCAAAGATTTTTTTTTTAGCTAGTTAAAAATAAGTTTAAAAATCTTACCGGCGTGCGTCCCTTCCTCCTTTTCAAGCGTGCATTTGCTGTTTTTACGGTTTAATTTGCTATTGACGGCGCACTGAAGTTTCGGTTTTGGGTCTTGCATTTTCTACCTCAATTGGCCTTGCCTTCATGGTGAAGGGAAGCAAGGAAAAAGTCCCAATAGCCACGATTGTTTCGCATTCTCTATGACACGCGGTTATCAGCGGTTATTTATTTTAGCTGCGGTTCACCCGCGGTTTACCCGAAACCGCACGTAATTTTATTTTTCAGACCCGCAGGTGCCCGCAGACCGCAGTAATTGTTTTTTTTGGAACCGACCCGACCCGGAGCCGACCCGAACCGCATCGAACCGCGGTTTACCAGACCCGCGCCCACATCTATTCAGGAGCTGGTCCACCTCTTCAGCTGCCATCCTCTTGACAATGTCACGATTGCCGCCATTGTCACCATTGTTGCTCACGCCATTGTCAACGAACAGCCCTTCATCTTCTTTTCCTTCATCTCGACCATCTTCCACAACACCAAAAAGCTTTACATCTTCTACTGGGATACCACGCTTTCCTGCCTCTTTGCAAATGTCACTGAACATTCTCCTCGACACAACACCTGACCTGACATTCTGTGGGTTAACCAGCCCTGCCATGCAAAGATCTTCTAGGAGCTGCTTGACATCCGCCTCCATGTTTACACCCGCCTCCATTACGCGCCTCCAATGTCAAAATGTTACAATGCTGCAACATGTAACAATAGGGTAACAATAGGCTAGGCGCACAATATCGGATTAGCCTATAGCTCACTCCAACAAGATGCAACGATGGTTGGGTGCCGGGAAACTAACAGTGTCATTGTTTGAGTTAGCTAGCTCGTTGTGGAGAACCAAAATTAAATGGTGTTGATTTTTCCTTAAATCTTCAAGTTTTATACCGTAGAGTGCGAAGTCTTAAATTTTTGAGTGACCGACATGACTGAGTGACTTATTTACTTTTTCAATGCGGGCTTCGGGAAGCCAGTTGAATTGTTTCCGCGATTGTTACCACGATACTGGAACAATCCAGAATCAACTACACATCGAGATGACGCAAGATAAATCCAGAAATACGCTAATGTTGCCATCAAATAATAATCATTGGACAAACCTTCGGCGGAACCTAAACATAAGTATCCATTTCTAATGTTCCGTTTTTTTCGAAAACAAAAATCGGTGGACAGTGGACACATAAAATGGAAGCGAAAAAAGCCAACAAATTAACTAAGCAAAAAACGGCTTTGCCGTTTAGAAAAAAACAGAGCTCGTATCACCATACTCACAGCCCTGAAGGTACACGAATAAAAACGGATTAGAGTTCACTCGAACGCAACGAACTATATATAGTTGGTAATCCAATTCGCAAAACGTAAACCCACAAACACACACAAAATAGACGCCATAAACAGCAAAACGCTACAAAATTGAAAGATAAAAATGCATAACAAAATGAACACAAATTATAGTTCAAATTATAGTTCGTTGCGTTCGAGTGAACTCTAATCCGTTTTTATTCGTGTACCTTCAGGGCTGTGAGTATGGGGATACAAGCTCTAATGTTTTTTTTCTAAACGGCGAGGCCGTTTTTTGCTCAGTTAATTAATTTACCATTTGTCACATCGGCGACCTGGAGTTTAGCTTGACTTGAAACCGTGATTTTCATTTTTCGTTTGTTGGTGGCATGCACGGCACGTTTCTATATACCACGCTGTTTACAGATCAAACTATTTGCCCTATAAAGCTGGGTTTTTAGCACATTTTACAGGTTATTACGGAACAATACCAATTAGCAAACTTTAGCTGCAAGAAGCAGACTGAAGATTAAAGGGTGTATTTCCATATTGGTTTGTGCAAAGCGTAATTGGTAGACACAAAAAATTAAAACAAGATAATTTAAACGGCGTGGTAGGCCAAAGTAGCACGAATTAGAAAACGAACTCGTGTGATGCTTAAAGTAAGGTTTAACTGATCCGAAGTCAAAACAGCAAAGGGACATAAATAAACTTTCCTGTCAGGTTTCAGGTAATACAGTGTTCCTGTGCTGCCAGTGATGGCGTCAGGAATGAAATGTTGGAGGGAGGTGCGACAGAAGGTACACCTGGAGACAGAGTTGGTCAAGGAATTTTTTTCAAGGCAGCCGTATTAGGCATTTTTATTCCGATTAATTCAACCTGAACGTAACGTAAGTCCATTTTTGTGTGTGTAAGATACGCCACGGAAACATACAAAAAATAAATTAGGGTACACATATATTGCAAACTTGCTACAAAACTTTTAATTTATTATTATAACTAAAAACGAACGAATGTATAGCCTGCATTTTGTTTGTTTGTTTTCTTAGGGAGCCCCAACCCAAATAGGGGTTATCTGCCCCACGACGATGAGAGGGGCGATTTAGCTGGAGAAATCCAAACATAAGACCCAGGATCTTTAAAACGATTTGTAAACTTTTTTTAATAACTGTAACTGGCTATCACATTGGTGATAATGTGCCCTTTTCCTAACTAATAGTCACTAGAGTTACCCGGCAAAAAATTCCGCCGGTCTAGCTGGTTCTCATGAAATTATGCATCCCAGGGCATTGCGCATCCAGGACATTTTGTATCACTGGGCATCCCAGGACAGTACTGTATAAATCAACAGATAACTTGCAGAGCTTGTTCAAATTTATGCCGGTTTACCTGGCTCCCACGAAATTACGCAGCGCCTTTTGTATTCCAGGGCATCAAGTCTGAATGATAAAAATTACTTACTTATTGAAAGCGTAAATTAAATATCTTTATAACCGTAGATCACATACGAAGGTGATCTATGTCATTAACACTTAATGTATACACATTGGACTCCTTTTGCATCGCCAGGGCTGCTTGTAGAAAAGTAGAGGAAAGCCGTTTTGTTAGGTGAGATCAGTTTCCTTGCCCGAATTTGACCAAGCAGGGTCGATAGTTTCAATGTGGAACAATTTTTAACACAATTAGTTCAAGAGAGCAGCCGCTTTTATTCTATGTAGTCCTTGTATCCCAGGGCATCTCAGGACAGCACTGTCTGAATTAACTCCGTTTCCTTTAATTTGACTATATTTGCACCGCCAGTGCTGATTGCAGAAAACCGTTTTGTTAGGTGAAATCAGTTTCATTGGGTGAATTTCTGCAGGCAAGGTCGACATTTTCACTGGGGAACAATTTTTAATGCAATAGGTTCAAGAGAGCAGTCTCTTTTATTCAGTCCTTGTATCCCAAGGCATCAACGTCTGAATTAACGAATTTTTCCTTAATTTTATTCTTTTTTGCGTGCTTGTGCTCTTTGCGAGGGCAGCTGCAAAAAGTGCTGAAACTTCTCAATCTCTTTGTAGAGGAGCAGAGAAAAGCAAAAATAGAAGTAACTTATTTGAATATATAAATTCAATATTTCTGTAACCTAAGACCATATAATGAAGGTGGCTCAAGAGAGCAGCCGCGTTTATTCAGTCCTAGGATCCCAGGACATCAAAGGACAGCAGCGCCTGAATTAACCCATTTTCACTAATTCGACTGTTTTTTTTTTTCACAGCCAGTGCTGTTTGTAGAGATGCATAAAAAAGCCGTTTTGTCAGTTTGTTTGCCCGAATTTCACCAGGTAGGAGTAGGAGGATAGTTTTCCTGGTGAAGGTTTTTCTTTTTTTCTTCTTTGAGCAAAATAAAAAAAAAACGCAAATACAGAAGACATACGACGGTGCTGTAATACCTGCTATACCTACTGTATACCTATCTTAAACGAACAACCCATTTTCGCTGCTTGTACGAGATTCGAACTCACAACCTTCACATTAGTAGGCTGACGCCCGAACCATTCAGCTAAACTGACTTAAAAAAAGGCGCAAGTTTTAAAACATCTAATAAAATAATGTGATGTAATATTTATTCTGTTAGTGAGTGTGACATGATGGTATCGACAATACCCTCCGTCCTGCGGAACGCTCGCCCGATTCCTTTGCTACCGTGCCAAGAATGACTGTTCTCGACCTTATTCATTGCTACCTTGTAAACAGAAATTGTTACATGGCATCGACAACAATACCCTCACCTCACTTCCGCCTCTTCTAACTATAACAGTACTCGGGCTTCTCCATTTCCGTGTTACCACTTTTAAGTATGTAGATTACCTGAAAAATAGAGACGTATCCAAAAGCTTCACCTGAACGACATTGTCGGCAATCTAACATTGTTTAAAACAATGTATAACAATAACGCACTGATGGCTCAGAGCCCGGTAACCCCGGAATGGCATAACCAATTGAAACGACTTCGAAAAAGGGCATATCCACGGAAGTGTCTTCAACGTAGAATGAGCTTAGAACCAGCTTCTATTGTGTGCGCAGCGTATCTTGAGTCCTGTAGGTATTTTATGAGCGGCTACGTCTTCCTGGAGGCAGCGGCTTTAATCGACGGCCGCCATTGTTTTTGTATGCATCTAGGATACCAACAAGACACTCTGCTACCAAAAATATACAATCGATTACCTGTGTTCGTTTTGGGGCAAACTCAAGATAGGCCGCGGACATTATAGGACAAATGGTTTAGTTTTTAGGGAGTATATAGAAAACTACAACGTACCCGAAGAAGGAGTTCAAAGAAACGTGTTTAACAACACGTCCAAAGAAAAAGTCCACAAAGCCAGACATGAAATTAACGATTCCAGCAGTTCAGTACACACCTTTGAAATTTGGGTGATTTTAAACTTAAGTAATCAAATGTACAATTCATAAAAAACTCATCTGTTTAAGTGCTGTTGTGCATTACGAAGCATAATAATAAAAAAAGTAAAGCGCAACAGCTTTTAAACAGACGCAATTTTATGAATTGCACATTTGATTACTTACGGTAAATTAAAAATCATCCAATTTTATGTGTAGACCTTTCAATGTAAAGTGAAACTTCAATCATATAACCCTTTCTTACGGCACACTTGACATTTTTGTTTGTAATTAATAAAATGTAGGTACCAACAAAGCTTGTATGCCAAATTTGAGTGGAAAATATCTTACGATGGCGGAGAAAATAACCCCACATAACCCCTACAGCAAGGCTAACAGAAAACGTAGCAACTTCTAGATGAGCGAAAAACTAAGTCGCAAAGCGCACTGCAAGCTTTGTGAGGGGGACCCGAGCAAAGCGAGCAGCAACAGCCTAGTGGTAAGCGTCCTCGTCTCCAAACCAAGTGAATGACGGCTCGAATCCCGTGATCACTAGGATTAGTTCGTGACTTAAAGGAATAAACAAAGTTTTCTTGGTCCAACACAATCATAGAAGTTTCGACTTTTAACATGGCAGACTTAGGTCAAGCCTTACAGCAAAGACAGCCTTACAGTGCAGGACCGATCCTGCAGAAAATTTTGCGCTGCGCATTTTTTCGTAGTCTACGTATTTTAATTTTTGAACGGAAACGTCAAGGCCAAATAACCGTTTGTGTGTCCTTAATTTTTCGTTTGCACTGTATTGCAGCACAACTGGTGCAAATTTGGAATATTTTCCGTTTTTCAAATCTAAATACCAGACATACAGGGTGGGGCAGAAAGGAAGGGCCAACCCTGGTAGTCACAGATGGCTAATGCTAGGGCAATGAAACTTTACATGGTATGTAGGCAAACTGGGGACCAACTAATCACGTGTCGATCACTGACCTTGGCCCAGACTTTCAAGGTCATTATCATGCTAACCTTTTGACTATGCTTTGTAGAACCCCAGTGTAAATTAGAAACTTGTAGACATTGGCAAGACATAGCCGTTGAAAAAAAAACGGAACGAAATTCAGTAGGTTTCTTCACACAAACATAAGTTTCCGTACAGAGTGTTATGGCAATTGTAGTTGTTCATGTAGTGCTTGGGGACACTAGCTGTATAGCTCGGGTTCCGTTACCGCAGCTACTAAAAAATTGGCTACGAAAAACCCGAATATCTCCGAAAACACTTGAGGTAGCAATTTCATCTTCTGACTCACGAATTACACGTACCAAAGCTTTCTTTCCAGGAAGTTCAACCAAATCAGAACAAAATTGGGTATTTTATTGTGTTCCAAACTGTTAAACACATAGACAAACCAACGCACAAAATAAAAATTCAGTCGAACAATCGACCTTGTTCGCTTTGTTCGCTCGGCCAACAACACTCTAAACACACGCATTTTGAGAAATTACGTAATTTTAACGACTATTTTCAAACAAACACAAAACACAAAGAAATAACTCAACTCAAAAACGATAAATCAGACAGGGAATAGACAGAAATCAAGCAGAGATAAAAAATAAAATTATCTTTCTGGAGAAACAATTATTATGGAAAACGTATAACTATTAACTACGTAAACTAATCTATAATTTGCGACTGAAACAGCTTCAGGAAGTTAATTCGTTTAAAAGCTAAACTGCAATCTATGTTTGAAATAAACAAAATTGATTTGGTGTTGAGCTATTCCTAGAATTTTTTTTCCGGTCAGATTTTATGCTTTTAATATTTTTTTAATGATATACGTTTCTATTGACCTACGAAAAATTCCATTACCTGTAATTTTAGCATTCTTATTCGTAAAAAAACATTCGACAATAAGAATGCTAAAATTACAGGTAATGTATATTTTGTTATTTGCAAGAGAAACGAAATTTAGTCAGCTGCGGCCGGCAGTTCTCCCTTTCTATTGCTCTACGAAAATATAATGACCTGTAATTTTAGTATTCTTATTCTCGAATGCCTTTCTACGAATAAGCATGCTAAAATTACAGGTAAATATATTTTCGTTATTTGTAGCCGGCTGGGGCCAGCACTTCTCCCTTTTTAGCTCAGTGTTGTGTGGGATTTCGTTATTATAATATCAAGTCTCTTAACACGATGCAAATACTTAGTGTTGTCTTTTTCTGTAAATAAACTTTTGTGCAAAAAAAAAATAACTACCGGAAATCGAATTTTTGCACGCTTGCTTGCCTTTTATACTACTTCCTTTCTTCTGACTTGTAATGCCCATGTTAGTGCGATCTGGCTAGATAAAAAAAAAAAGACTGTTTTCCCCGGTTTCCTTCGGGCGAAAGCCCTGTTACTGTAGCCAGCCATGCATCCATCGACCTTGACTACAACTTTCTGTAGTTCTCAGAATTACCGCGAGATGCCAGCATGTATTGGACGTAGCTGTTGCGACGGGTGATGATGTCTAGGCGTCGTCTAGGTTACGGATTAAATCACGGTGGTTGGTCTAGACCGTTGGTTTTTATAGGTAGCATAAAATTAGAACCGCAACTGAACTGATTTATCTGAAATGATGCTTCAGCATTAATTCGCCTACTTTATTTAATAATGCTGTAAATTGTTTTCTCTGTTATGCTAGGCAATAAATAATCGACACAGAATACATTAATTACGGCGCTCGCAAGTGGCGACTTTACTGCAGTTTTCGGTATTTGTGTTTTAAACACGGTTTAATTATGAAAAACCTGAATTCTTTTGACATCAACATAGACATTAGAAGTACGCGGCATAAAATCAACAGCATACATGCTCAAAGAACAATGAAGAATGACTGCGAGAACGATTTTAAACAAGTGCCAATTTTTACCACCAGATGACAGAAGTGTACGAGTTCACAACTAAGACCGTAAGTCAACGTTTCAATTTCGATTTCTATTTCATTTTTGCTTTCGCCTTTCATTTTAACTTTTAAAGGGTCGAGCTATTATAGTGTCAGCAGTTATAATGTAAATCACTTTTACTCGGCTCCGAAACAATACGATAAAGCTACTAGCAGAATTCGCTGAAGCACAGGATCTTAGCAGATCGAACGGCCACGGTTTCCTATTTAGTTCGGCGTTTAGGCAGAAATTAACTCTTTAACAGGCCTGGACTGGACTGGCAACCCTGGGGCCCAAGTGCCATGGCAACCCTAGGGCATAAATGCCATGACGTTTTAAATAGGCCCCCAAACACAGTTTCGTGAGGTGGGAGGGGGGGGGGAAGAAAAAAATGTGACCACCAAATTTTTCAATAATCCCCAACCTCCATAAAAACCCTGAACAAATTTTCACCTCTCCACTCGAGGTCAAAAAAATTTAATGTGACAACCTCCCCCCCCCCCAAAAAAAAAAAATTCACTTTTCTGCAGATGATTTCGTGTATCCTTTCACCCATCTTATGTCGAGTTTCATACAATAAGCCAAGGAACCGGGAGACAAGGCTTTTATAGTAAATATGTTGAAAATACTACAATAGGTAGTAGTGATACTGACAGCTAATTCAAAACCGGGTTAACACTTACATCATGGAGGGGGGTGGGGGTTCTGGAGGCTAGAAGCTGAGGAGTTTTTAGAAATATTGATTGCTGAAAGTGTCGTTTTGCGGTTCAAAAATATTTTTTTTCCCTTCTCCTCAGGCGATGAATAATGACTGGCCCCTAAGCTGTCTCTATAGTGTAGTCATTTATAAAGACAGCTATGAAGTGGTCAGGGAAGGGACCAGATTTCAAGACCAACCAGGAGATTCCAACGAGAAAAAATTGATCAACACAGAAATTTCACTTGTAACTATAAAACCTAAAAAGGCCCCCCATACCAATACGGGAGGGCCCATCCGCTACTGGCAGTCTGGCATTATGGCCAGTCCGGGCCTGCTCTTTAATAAATTTCTAAGAGGTTGCGGTGGGTGCGCGCAATTGGGTGGGCATTGAAAAATTTTAAAGGGAAATTGCCATGCCCACCCACTCATGCTCTAACCTGAGGAAAGGTAACCGCATGCTGAGAAAGCATAATTACTGTTACTGTTTCATAATTACTGTTGTTTATCATACCATAAACCATAAGTGGTAAAAGTGGCCAGAGTTCAGTTCTGCAATTACCGTTGAAAACAGTGATATTACTGTGATATCGATATCACTGTGATATCACTGTGATATCGACATGCACGTAGCTCTCGGATGGCCAGACTGTTGGAATGATTTATGGTTATCATTTGTTTATGCAGTGAAGCCTTACGAAAAACGCGTACTTCACTCTGGCCATTTGCTTGAACGTTTTAGACGTGGAATGTCTGTCAGCAGCACAAGAGTTACAGCATGAAAGTTCCTTGAGCGTAGCAAGACGACGCGGAATGAGCGAGTGAAGTGAGCGACTCCGCTAGTCATTGCTAATCGACTTAACATTCTGGGACTGGCCCGGCGTTAATAAGCGACTGACCCGTTCGAATAAACGACTCAAGTGTGACGTGACGTCACGATGCGAGCCCCTTTTCTCTACCAGCAGTACCTCAATAACTGCTTTATGCATGCATAAGCAGTTAAAAAGAAACACCCCTTGGTGGGAGCACGTTCACTGAGACATATGGACAAACTCCATGCCCGGATATGAACTTTAGCTTTAACAGACCACTAAGCGAAGATTATGGGAGGGCTTCACCGGAGCTCGACTGGGTGTCGGAGCCAAAAGAGGTCTCGTCACGGTCATCTACTACTAGCCCTTGCCCTTCTGAGGTCTCCACCGACTGCAATAAACTTGGTGCAGACTTCCAACCTGATCCTCTTCCCCAACTTAGAAACAAACTCTCATGCTCACTGGTTCTAATGCTTTTACAGTACGGGATACACCTCATACTATCATATTGAGGTCCTTAGCTGAGATTCACGTGGATATAGACCATTTGAAAAGAGATCACGAGATTAACCGCACAGAACATGATCCAGACATGGTCTCTATCGAAGTGAGCTTGACGCCCTGTTGGCACAGGTCCCTGGTTGCCAGGTGGCGGCTGACGCATCTGGGAATCCAGCCATAATCGACTGCAAGCAACAAGGCACGCCTACTGGGCCAATGTTGTACCCACCGGAGGCAGTTACTATCGATGACAGTATACGCCAGATCTTTTGCACAAAAATGTTTGCCCAAATTGTGATAGTGGGCAGCCCACTACCCCTGGTAAGGACATTTGAGATAAGAAAGTCTACTCCCTGAGAGATATACCCTTATTTTATTTTTGAACTCATTTCGCTACTTCATGAATACTAGTATCAAGACCCTTGAAACAAAATTGGAGTTGGCAGTTTCAAAACAGACTCTAACAAAAATACACGGCATTCGACAAAATTTCAAAACGGGTATGGGATCTCGACCAGTACATTAAGCTGCAGCAGCCTGCTCAGACTTATTCCACAAAGGCTATTACAGATTCTGCTAGGTTACAAGTTAAGACAGTTTTAGTAAAGCCAGCTGTCGGTGAAGTCCGAGCTGTGTCATCACATATTGATTCTTTGGGCTGATTCATCACCACCCACACAGCAATTTCGCTACGATTTGAGTACAATACAGAGTTCATCCAGCACAACATTACGGAGAAATGTCAAGTCAACTGCTGGCAGCGACGACAAATTGGGACATCTAAACAAGGTCAGCACAAGCCACATTGATTGGGCTTCTTCGGCCCATTTTAAACTATACCAATGACAGACAACTTTCCCATGAGGGGAAAAACTATGATTTCCCAAATTCGGAAGTAAATAGAGGGGATGCCAGCTATAATTGCTCGCAGCCACACAAACCTGGAACCGAAACCTGGTGATTGGTGATTCACATGTCCGCTACTTGAGGCCATCGACTAAACTTGGTAGATCACAAGTGTGGACCTACCCAGGGCTCCTTGTAAAACAGTTAGCAGAGAACTCACGAACCATATTGCAAAATGAAGTTGATGATCCAACAGTTGTCCTCTGTGCATACTCTATCATACTATCAAACTATCATACTCTGTAATACTACAGATCAAATTGACCGAGCCGAGGGATTGCTTGTGAAGATAAAAAGTCATTTATTTATTTGGTTGTAGGTACGGGTGTGTCGTGCGAATCACTACGCATCGACTTCACATTGCTGAAGACTTGCTTCCTGCGTGATTATCTAATACGACCAGGAAGCAGTTCAGTAAATGTGTAGTTCAGTACAAGCAGTTCAGTACAAGCAAAAAACGTTGCATAGCGGCTCGTGAGTTCATCGTCCTTGGAGATTTTAACATATCCGTCATAAATTGGAGTGCCTCCTCCACTGCTCACGGAAATGGGCAGCAGTTTCTCGACTGTGTGTCCCATTTGGGACTTACCCAGCGTGTTCTGATGCCAACAAGAGGTGAAAACATCTTAGATTTGGTATTGGTTGAGAATGATCTCTTTGTATTCGACGTTGAGGTACTTGACCACTTGGGTATGATCAATCATAGCATGGTCAGTTTTAAATTGGTATGTTCACACTGTCCTACCACGATGACAAGTGCAAGTATAAGTATAAGTTTGGTTAAGTATAATTCCTGTAAGGTGGAATATTCTAGGCTGCTAAGAGAACACGACATTAAGATCGAACGAAGTGAAATTGTAAAAGCTAATTTATTTTCACTTTACAAATCATAAAAGGTAAATCAGAAACTTCAAGATCTATTCCACCACTAGAGGTAGATAATAATTTCAATGAGGATTTTAGTGAAAAGGCCAAAGTACTAAATGAGGAATTCTAAAAAAAAACGTTATTACAGATAATAACGTAATCAATGTAACAACACTTTTTCTTTCGATCCAGAATGGAAGTCGCCCACACTTGCAGTGGTTATATTTCTTCAAAATTTGACATCCTTTAGTTCCAGCCACATTCAAAGTAATTAAACGTGAGATTTGCATTCGACTGTCCTGGATTAGCGATCTGTCGCTGCAGTCGGGAGAACTCCCAATGGTGTAGAAAACAGGCAAAGTGACCCCTATTTTCAAAAAAGGGAAAAACTACAAATCTCTAATAAATTGGCCATTATAAATTACTTTCAAGTGACCAATTCGGCTTTATTTCGGGTAGATCAACCGTAACACAACTTCTAACTTGTTTTTAGGATTGGACTTCTGCCCCGACAGTGGAATTCTAACGGATGTCATTTATTTGGACGTCTCAAGGCTTTTGAATCGGTCACCCATATTAAACTACTAATTAAACTTTCTAAATTTTGCCTCAGAAATAACTTATTGAGTTGGCTTACTGACTTCATCACAGGTAAACCCCAGTGGGTTGAGTTTGATGGTATAATGTCTGATCCAGTGACGGTTATTAGTGGTTATTAAAAATATTGCCACAAACTCACTAATGGATCATTTCATTTAAACTGGAAGGGATTGTCCCATGATATTAAAAACTACTGCCCAATCAGCTTACTCAGTGTTGTTTCTAAAATTCTTGAACACTTAGTTCGGAACTCCACTGTGGCTTCCTGCAAGAACTTTAAAATTGATTCCACAAATCAACATAGTTTTCTGGTAAGCCATTCCTGCTAGACAAATTTGTTAGACTTACCTTTTTCCTAGACACAGTCATCCCCTGTGACCTTGTTTTATTTTTAACTTGTCTAAAGTTTTCGACTCTGGTTCATATACTAGGCGGCTGTATAAGCTCAGCTTCCTTTTTTTCCTGATCCACTCATCACCTAGATCGGTTCCTACCTTTATAATAGATATTTACTTTTATAGTAGATGTCAATGCATGAGCTTTTGTAGGCATGCAAGCGATTGGGTCACAATCAGCTCGCGTGTCCCACAGGGTTCTTTCTTGGGCCCACTCCTCTTTAATCGTTTCATCAGTGATCATCCACTTCATATGAGCTCCTTTAATCGGAGTTATTCTGACGACTTGAAACTCTTTTCCTCTTCAACCCAGCACATGATCCTGCAAAACAATATCAATAACATTTTCGACTTTTCAGCTGAAAACGGTCTTCTTTTCAACTGCAAAAAATGCGTCATTCTGGGCACAATAGCCCTCTCTTTTCTTACACCTTAAATAGCAGAGTCATTTCTACGAAATCCCCTCCCACCTCCCTAGGGAGTTTCTTGGTCGATACCTCCCTTAAATTCTTTCCAATGTTGACAGTACCATTTCCATGGGTACAATGGGTATGAAAGGGATACAAATAGTACAAAAGTATAAGAAAGGGTACATACAAAAGGATGCAAAGGAGTACGAAAGGGTACATAAGGGTATGAAACGGTACAAAAAGATATAAAAGGATACAAAAGGCAACGTATGGTACGAAAATGTACAAACAGCACGAAAGGTACGGATTAAGTATAAAAGGGTATAAAAGGGTTCACAAGGTTACAAAAAGGTACTACAAAAAGATATAAGGGTACTTAAGGGTATAAAAAGGGCACGAACTGGTACAAAAAGATACAAAAGGGTACAAAAGGCTGTGTAAGGGTACAAAAGGCTGTGTAAGGGTACAAAAGGCATGAAAAGGTACAAAAAGTGCACAAAAGGTACGAAAAGGAACAAAAGGTTATGAAACGGTACATAAGGTTATGAACAGTACGTAAGGGAGCGAAAGGGTCCAAAAGGCTACAGAAGGACATACAACGGTACAGTAGGATTTGATAGCGAATACAATAGGGTACGAATGGGTAAAAAAGGAGCAAAGAAGTTATGAAACTGTTTTCATTTTATTTTTAAACGATTTAAAAACCACAGCAGTTGATACATTGCTGACAAATTTTTCAGGTAATGTGTTGGCAACTGTTGTTGATAGTGCTACCTACAGAGGTTTGGTCAGTAGATCTTCTGAACTGTCCACCTGGTCGTCTGATTGGCAATTGCCGATTGCTCCAAAGAAATGCACCACCTTTCATCTTGGAAGGCAAATGTGTGATTATGCTTTTTCATCAAATTTTGTCTTACCCAATTGCAGAGTATTGAAGGAACTTGGCATTTGGCTCTATTCGGATCTTAAGTCTACAACACACTCTTTAAATATTACCAAATATGCAAACCAGCGTGTAGCATTGTTAAGAAAGATATTTACCTCTGGAGATGTTAATACCTAAGCTTTTAAAGCTTTTTGTAAGGCCCATTCTTGAATATGCAAGCCCTATTTGGTCACCGTACATGGTTGGAAACATTGACCGTATTAAATATGTTCAGTGTAGATTTACGAAGTCTCTGCGGGGCCAGAATACGTGATCCTACTCTGAAAGGCTCGTATCTCTTCACCTAGATTCACTGCAGTTGTGTCGATTAAAAGCGGACCAGTAGTTGACATTTTCATTGCTACATGGGTTGGTTGATTTTGATTCACTATATTTTTTGAATTGCGAATTGATAACGAAGCACAGGTGTCCTACCCTTTAAAACTTGCAGTCAGTAGCTTACAATACCGATTTTCAAATCGTGTTGTGTAGATATGGAACCTCAGTAGAATTAATTTGTAGGTTGGGAAAACGACAGACAAGGTTTACTCTGACAACTAAAAAGCCTTGCAAGATAAATGCATACAATTCAAAAATTTTAATTTTCGGCCAGACACACCCGTATGGCCTTGTTCACAAGTTAAAAGGATATAACAACACACAATACAGCTCATACACAGATCGAGGACGGCACCATATTACAGTCCTTTTTTATATTTTTTTTTATTATTTTTGTAAAACACTCCTTATGGAATAAGATATGGAACCGCCCTTGTGTGTTTTTTTATCGTTTTAACTTGTGAACAAGGCCATAAAGAGTGTCTTTGGATAAAATTTAAAATCAGTGTATTGTATGCATTTTGCTTGTCGGAGGCAACCTTGTCTATGGATTGACCTACCCAGTGAGTTGGTTATGCCATTCCTTAAATCCTTTAAAGGGGGACTCCGGCAACGTGATTTGAAAAATATCTGTCTCACCCATTTAGGTTGTACTTTTTGCTGTTTTCTGTATGTGTGTGTTTTAAAATAGTACGATTTTAACTTTAAATAGTTTTGACTTTTAGTAGTATTATTTAAATTTTACTTATCAATTTGACGTGCTGTCGTTGATAATGATTTCTACCATATTTTATCTTATTGGGTGGGTATTAGTAGCCAAAACCGGCGTTTCCCTTCGCCTTTCCTGTTATAGCAACAAAGTTTTTATTTATTTCTAAGGGTGCGGAAGAGTACGAATGGGTACACAAGGCTAAAAATGGGTACGAATGGGTACAAAAGAGTACAAAAATGTACAGAATGGTACAACAGTTATAAAAGGATACCAAAGGTTACGAAAGCGTTCAAATGTGTACGAAAGGGCTCAAAAGGCTAAATAAGGCAATACAATAGGGCACAAACCGGTACATAGGGCAATGGGTACATAGGGAACAAAAGGGAACATAAGGGTACGAAAGCCATAGTAGCAGCAACGCAAGCTTCGTTCACTACGCAATAGACAAACTAATGAGGCCTACAAGACATGCCGTGCGAAGCACGGGTTTTGGCTAGTGTATACAATTAAGACAGCAGTGACAACCGCTGCTGACTAATGAGGTCGCTGAGGTCGCTGCTCTACTTGGCTGCCTATTGGTAACCTGTTCGGACCAGGAAAGCTAAGGTTCCTGTAATATTTGCATTTATACTTTAAACTTTTCTTGTGCCTAGAACTTAGCATGACATTTCTGTCGTTTTAGTCTTCTGTACAGCCGTACCGGCTGAGAAGGCTATTGCAACGACTTTGTCCGTCCGTCCATCCGTCCGTCCGTCGCCTTTTTCAAATTCGCAACGGTAGCCTACCACATATTGACGACCACTGTTTACAACGTTAGATTCAGTGTCAAAAATTAGTGAAATAACATGGCAAATTTAAATATCGTTACTTCCTTATAGCTACTAGACTTCTTCGACGTAACTAAATTAAATAACAACATTTAATCGTCGAATTGAAATTCTAAGGATAACACTGCAGCCGTAAAAACAAAAGCATTGTAGCTTCGTTTAAAATATTCTCGTCGCATTGTTGCATGAATGAATGGGCTTACCATCGAAGAAACCTCATACCTCAAAGAATCCTAAAGAAACGTGTTTGTTCGGCAGCACGGTCTGCAAGATCACTAATGCGCGTGTTCTAGTGTAGATCATTACTGAAAGTAACTCCAAGAATCTTCACCTCAGAAACTCTAGGAAGGGTTTCTTTTCCAACTTTGTAGTTAAATAAAACTGGATTGTTTCCTCTCGTAATACACATGACAGACGATTTAAGAGGTTGGATAGACATGCCCTAGGTAGCGCACCAATAGAATACATGAGTTAATAAGTTTCAGTTAGGATACTGAATCAAGATATCGTGCAGTTTTTCTTTAACAAAGTGCTGTCATCAGCAAAAGCAGATCCAAAATTGCCAATAATCTTCACCAGGTCGTTCTGGTACAAAATGCAAAGAAAAGGACCGCAAACAGAACCCTGTGGGACTCCAGAAAGCACATGTTGCATATTCGAAGAAACACCATTAATAACGAAGCACTAGGTTCTATTCTACAAGAAAGAGGCAAACAAGTCAGCCATGAAACCAAGACCATAACCTCGTAATTTATGGATGAGCAAAGTAGGTGGAACTTTATCAAAAGCTTTTTTGAGATCAATACAGACGACATCAATCTGACCACCGCTCTGAATGCCCTCGGCGATTTGGTGAACCAACTCAACTAAAAGCAGATCTGTGGACACTTTCTCTAAAATCAAACTGGTTTGAAAGAAGAACATTTCGTTCAAACAGATACGTAAAACAATGGCTTACGATAATGTGTTCCAACATTTTACACAAATTTGATGTAAGGAAAAAGGACGATAATTATAATTGGGATCTTGTTTGCTGCCTTTCTTGTGTAGAGGTATAACTAACTGTAGCCATTATCCATTTTGAAGGCACATAACCAGTTCTGACCGACTTATTAAAGATAATAGTAATGTACTTGGCACTTATTTTATCAGAAAGTTTAAGCAGTAACTATAATAAGCTTATGCCTGATTTCAGCCTACTGGTGTAAATTCCCCATGCGGTAGTAATCTGTCGCAAATTCACTGGAAGCAGCCACTTAGTTGTTCACCAGGGACCGAGCCACAAGGTCATGAGCCTCAGAGACATTCAGCCTCAGGATCCGCCATGTTTGAGGCACCCTTGGTATACCTATGTATTTTTGCTAGATGTATTGAACTTACTTGTGTATAGGCCTGTAGAGGGCGTTGTGTTGCTGCTTGTTGTTGTTTTATTGCGTTGAGACGACATGTTGTCGGCTTTTTCTTGTGTACTTGAACCAAGAGACTCAGCTTGGGTCACTTTAAGAAGCTGTATTCCAGGATGTGGAATAAACGGAAGTTAACATCGTTTTCTCACAGGCCGGCTTTTTAGTTTAATGCAAAGGCTCTCCCAACTGGGCCTATTTTCGTCGTGGTGCCGAAACCCGGGAGGATCGTTCCAGTAAGCCTTCAGATGAGCCTGGAGAAGTTTCGTTTGGCCTTCAACAAGACTGCAAGACTTCGTGGACGTTCTGACACCACAAGAAAGGGCCCGCATTAAACCAGAAAAACCATGGCCGTTCAAGGCAGGTCTTTGGCGCAGCTAAAAAAAAAAGCAGGACAGCTAGAAAGCCAGCTTGGAACAAACTATTTGCTAAAATAGCAAAAGACATTCTAGACGATGAGGCATTAGAAGTGGAGATTGCATTAGCTCAAGTTAAAGCTAAGGAAGTTGACATAACCAATGGGCTATCACAAATAGAACTGTTAACAGATCCAGACGATTTGGAAGCCGAAATATCCGAAAATGAAATCATTAAAAACGCTATCATTGACTGTAAAATCAGAGCAAATCGTCTTTTAGCAGCAAAAGCAACTAGGGCACAGCCTTCAATGCCAGTTGTTAGCAATATTAGGTTCAGTGCAAAATTACCTAAACTAGAAATCAAAAAATTTGAAAATTCGCTTCAAGACTGGGAACGTTTTCTATACCAGTTTTCTTCTAGCATTGACTCAAATTCGACTCTCTCTAAGGTGGATAAGTTTAATTTTCTCAAGGGAAGAAGCTGCGCAAACAATTCAAGGTTTAGCTTTGACTGACGCAAATTATGACATAGCTCTAGACTTACTGAAAGCTAAGTACGGCAAAAAAGAAGCCTTAGGGGACAGTCATATTTCAAGTTTGTTGAAAGTGCGTCCTGTACAAATATCTGAGAATGGGCGAGACTTGCGTCGTTTTTTAGAAACCGTTCAGTCGCATATCCGTTCACTGGAAACTTTAGGTACTAATGTGTCAGCCATGGGTGCTTTTTTTATGTCCAGTCATTATACGTTTCCTTCCGGTCAGGATTTTAGCCGAATGGAATAGGGAACCCAGAAGCGTCAGCAACGTAGACGTAGACAAGTTGCTTAACTTCATACAGAAAGAACTCGAAAATATCGAGAACATATTTCGTATCACTAATGAAAGGGGCGAAGCGACTGCCGACCCTAGTAATAGCAAGCAAAGTCAAGCAAGACAACAAGAGTCAAGGAAAGAAGAGTACTCCAACGACGGCTCAGCTTCCGCTTTGGTATCCACTCAAGGAAAAATTAGTAGGGTTTTCCGCAATTCGCCGTACTGCTGTTTTTGCGACGAAAATTCTCACACCTCCACTAGCTGCGAAGAATTTGTCACCAATCAAGACGGAAGGAGTGCCTTACAGCGGCAGCGACGGTGCACTAGATGTTTTCCCAAAAAACATGACAGCAGGGCACGTTCAGCCAAATTAGTATGTCGTTCGTGCAGTCAGCCACACCATACACTCCTTTGTCCAAAACTTAGCCGTCATGCTAAATGGAGCTCGAATTTAAGGGCATCAGTACCAGTGGAGTTCAGCAGTACATCGGAACCAGCAGGGTCAAGCAACGTAACTCAGAATAAATCTCTGGTTGTCTCTACAAGCTGCAATGCGAAGATAAGAGAAGACGCAAAAACTGGATTATCAGTACTCCAAGCATTGTGTGTGTGGATCAAAGGAGTCAACGGCCTAGAGCAGGTCGTAATGTTAATCGACGGAGGCAGTGAGAGATCCTTCATTACTAAGCATACTGTGCAAAAGTTGGGATTAGCTGCGGCAGAAGGCAAAAAGTTAACTATACAGTCGTTTGGAGGCATGCTGAAGAGTCAAGTATGCCAGCGTGTACCGGTCACAGTTGTGGGTAGTAACCAGGTTCAGCTTTCCATACAAGCATTACAAGTAGAAGACATTTGTAGTGGGGTCAAGGTCTGGGACGCAGGTCGCATAGAAAACTTCCTAAGAAGTAAATACCCTCGCAACTGGTCAAAACTGATGGGCCAAGGGGAAGTTGTGTCAGTGGATTTTCTGATTGGCGCCGATCACTACTGGTGGGTTATGACAGGTCACATGAAGAGGTTGTCGTCGCGGCTAATGGCAATGGAGAACATCTTTGGATGGTTGATGCAAGGAAGTAGGTCATTTTACGGGCAAACTTCTGCCGCTGTCTCTATGCTAACTATTCTAGAGAAGGATACCATGGAAAAGCTGGATGGACGCATAGCATCACTCTGGGAATTAGTTAATTCAGGCACAGTGGAGAAGGAGGACAAATCTTTATTATCTTTACAGGATGTAGAAGTAATGAAGAACTTTCAAGAACCTACAGTTTTTGACGAAGGAAGATACCATGTTGAAATTCCATGGGCAGACAACAAAAGCAAACTCGGCCTGAATTATTATCTGGCAAAGGAACGCCTGAAGCGACTTTCCCTGAAACTGCATAAAGGCCCAGCTTTATTTGAAAGATATAAAGAAGGGATCTACGAATACCAATACGGGGTGCACAGAAGAAGTAATGAAGGAATTCCAAGACGAGTCAAGCACTGATCACCCAATTTATTACATGCCTCATCAAGCAGTAATAAAGGAAGAATAAAAACTACAAAGCTGAGGATAGTCTTTGATGCTTCGTCACATGCTCCAAACTGCGAATCATTAAACGGATGTCAGCACACCAGTCCAAGCCTCAACCCTTTGATTTTGGACTTGCTCATTCGATTCAGGTGGTTTAAAGTTGCGATATCAAGCGACGTGGAAAAAGCGTTCCTTCAAGTAGGTCTTAAAGAAAAGGAAAGGGATGCAACACGGTTCTTTGGACAGATGGTGAATGGTCAAGAAATTCGGAGCCAAAAATCAAGACTTTCCGCATGAAGAGAGTGCTGTTTGGTATGAAAGCAAGTCCTTTTTTACTCGCAGCTACCATACGACTTCATGTTTCAAAATACCAAGAATCGCATCCAGAAGTCAGTAAAATTATTGACAAAAACACATACGTGGATTATTTGCTGACAGGAGCAGAAATTCGAAGAGAGGCTTTTTAATTTCACAGGAAGCATTGCAAATCATGCAGGATAGTGGACTGATCCTGAAGAAATGGGCTACCAACGACCCAGACTTGAGAAAATTGTGGCAGCCCGAAGGGATAACATCTCCTGAAGAACCAGTGGAGCTTTTAAAAGTTCTGGGCCTAATATGGGACCCAATACAGGATACGCTTTCATTGAAAACTACCACTGTTCTGGAGTTCTGGAATTCTTGAAACAATAGCCAGAGTTTTTGACCCTTTAGATCTCATTTCGCCGAAAACCATTTCTGCAAAAATTTTGCTTCAAGAAATCTGGAGATTGAGATTAGGCTGGGACGACCCAATCCCTGATAATCTTAAAGCAGAATGGATAAATCGGAAAGAAGATCTGGAAGGTTTTAAAAAGGTGGAGATTCCCAGATGGTATGGTACTTCAAAATTCACAGACTGCAAGCTGCATCTGTTCTGTGACGCATCCTTGAAAGCTTATGGAGCTACAGTGTTTCTTCGTCTGCACAACCACAATTTGGACGTTACTACAACGCTAGTCACTTCAAAGTCCAGAGTAGCACCATTAAAAATAATGAGCATTCCAAGATTGGAATTGTTAGCTTGCTTAGTGGGCGCTCGAATAGCAGACAACGTTCGTCAGGCTTGGGAGAGACCAGATATCTCAGTTTATTTCTGGTCTGACTCGAAGGTGGTCCTTGAGTGGATAAAAGAAAGACCTTCAAAATGGAAGCTATTTGTAGGCCGGCGGGTCAAAGAGATTCAATCACTAACAGTCAAGGACGTCTGGAAATATTATTGCAGCGAAGACAACGTAGCAGATACAGTCTCAACGGGTCAAACTCTTAAAAAACTTGTTCAAGGGCGAAACGAATACGATTTCAGCAAAAAAAAAAAATCTAAAAAACTTGTCCTTGACCAAAACTGGTGGCATGGCCCAAGTTGGCTAGCACAGCCAGAATCAAAATGGCCTGGCTAGCACAGCCAGAATCAGAATGGCCTCAAGACCAAACTGTAATAGATGATGAATCTAAGCGTATTTTTCAGTCAGAAAAAGTTACTGAATCAATACAGTTGGCAGCCACAACGATGTTCGTCGTAGACATGGAGAGGATTAGCTGCTGGCAAAAGCTAATCAGAGTCACAGCGTGGGTTTTTACATTTGTAACAAACTGTAAAACAATAATCAAAAACAGTAACTCATTTGTAGATGTGAAAGAATTGCACAATGCCACTGTTCACTGGTTTAAAAAATATACAGCAGGAATGTTTTCCAGAAGAGAGCAAGACATTTTCTTTAAATCAGAAAATTGACTCAAAATCTTGTCCGCTTAAATTTAACCCATTCCTGGACAAAGAAGGACTCATTCGTATGGGAGGCAAATTGGAATTAGCAGATGTCAGCGAAGCAAGAAAACACCCAATTTGCCTCAAGACAAGCGAACTTGTTAACATGTTCATCATACACTAGCATGTTAGAATGCTGCACGGAAGGGTTCAAACCACACTGGCTCGAATTAGACACACCGCTTGGATCCTTCGAGGGAGGCAAGCTGTCCGAAAAGCTATTCATGGTTGTACAAGTTGTAAGAAGCGGAACGCCAAGCCAGTAGCAGTTACAGAAGCTCCGCTCCCAAAAGCTAGAATAAGCAAGTCGGAACCTTTTCTGGTCACAGGACTAGACTTTGCAGGTCCATTATGGATTAAGGATGCAGGAGTGAAGAAAAAATCTTACATTTGTCTGCTTACTTGTGGAGTAACAAGAGCAATTCATCTGGAGCTGGCATCGTCGCAGGGTTCAAAGTATTTGTTGCTTGTCTTTCATCGTTTTTTAGAACGAAGAGGACTATACAGAATTATTTACAGCGACAATGCAAAAACTTTCCAGCAAACGGATCTAATGCTCCGAGAAGCATGGAGTTTCTTGAGCCACTCGGAATATCAAAACACCGCGGCAAAGGCAGGCACTGAATGGAGATTTATCGCGCCTCAAGCTGCGTGATGGGGAGCCTTCTATGAGCGCTTGGTTGGCACAGTCAAGCGTCATCTAAGGAGGACTTTAGGAACAGCGCTCTTAGAATACGAGGAATTAGCCAAGTTTTGGCAGAAGTGGAAGCTGTAGTCAACCCCAGACTGCTACTTGTAATGTAAGAAGACCCAAACGACACGGAATACATCACCCCCTCTCATTTCCTGCTTGGAAGAGTTTGTGGCTCTTTATCTGACATTTTTCCAAGCATTACGGACATGCCAACTGAAGATGCCCTAAGAAGACGCTGGAGTTTCCGAAAGAAATTAATGAATCAATTCTGGAAAGAATGGTCCAAAGAGTACCTGCTTCAACTTCAAACTGCACATATGCTAAATGAACCCAATGTACCCGAAGAAGTATGCTCTGTCAAGATTAATGTGTAGTGTTTTTAAAGGACATTCGGATTCCTCGAGGTCAGTGGAAGATGGCCAGAGTGGCAGAGCAAACCGAGGGAAGAGAAGGCAAAATACGCTCAGTTATGTTGCAGTCAAATAATGCCAACTATTGTTCATGGTTATCAAAATGAATTGCACCGTTAGAAGCTTTGCATGAAAATATTCCAGTTTGCATGAAAATACTGTGACTATACCACGCACCATGGCTGTTTGCTGTGACGTGCATATCACGTGACTGGGCTAGTCCAATCAGACGGCCAAACAGCCGTTGTTCTCGTTCGTCATTGGCTAACTCATGGTGACGTCACGGCAAACAGCCATTGCGCAAGGTTTAGATCTACCATTTATTGTTGGAGGTCCTTACACACTAAACATAGGGCCTTAGGGCTTCGGGCAGATGACCAGGAGTGGTTAACGCTCGTTAAACCCTTTGAACATTAAACACCACCGTTACCAGTCGCCCACAGCCCAGTCGCCCAAGATTTCAATGGAATAAGAATTATCGATATTCCCCCTACGGATTTCAATAGAGTAAGGATTATCGAGTTTCCCACTGCGGGCACAAAAAAACAAACCAAACAAACTGTGACCTTATTTCAAAAACAACGCATTACTTATAAAGGCAAATAAATCATAATTTATTACGGGAAGGGCAGCCCGGTAGATGCCTGGGAAAACTTGTCTTTTTATTTGATGGGGGAGGGGGGAGGGGAGAGTCAGAAAAACGGTGCCCAAATCACATCGTCAAACAAATTTCAAACTATTTTTTTTTTAAATCGATGGAAATCGATGTGGGATTCAGTTGGTTGGCCGACCACTCACCACTCGGGTGTGCTTTCTCGCGTTGCGCGTGGTTCCCGAGAAACCCTCACAAGCTTCGCAGTGCGCACTGGGGCTTAGGCTAGTCACGGGAGCTAGTTATTTTTTTTCCTTTTCTGCTGGCAGTCGTGCTCTGAAAGTAGTCTCTTGATGTGAAAGACGTAAGAAAAATACAATCCTAAGATTAAACATGGGCACTAGTCTTAAAAAATGTTCAAAAACGTAGTTTTTCATCTTTAAATACGTCACGGCACGTTTTTGTTCATCAATAGGGCACAAGAATCAACTAAGGGTCGGCATAGTCGGCACAAGAAAACTTTTTTTGGGGGGGGGGGGGCCGGGGGGGAGGCGTTTTTTTCGGGTTTTGTTTAAAGCCGGGTGGCATATAACTTTTTTTATACGGACTTTTCGGATCCCCCCCAAAAAATGATGATTTTCAATTTTTATCATTTTCTAATTTAGATGCCTCTCTCGAGCTGCCGTGCTTGCTGCGACTAAACATGTAACATCAGGAACCCGCAGCCAAAAACTTGTTCAGCCAACCAAAATTGGCCGGCCAAAAACGTGAATTGGCAGACGCCTGAGATCTGCACACACGCTTCAGATCTGGAAAACCTGTGACAAAAAAAAAAAAAAAAATTAATAAAATGTTAATAGCGGTGCGGGTGAATTTTTGTTTCCAGGATCATCGAAATTTGGTGGCGACGATTTCAAGCCCACTCCCACCGCCCCCATAAATAATGGCCTGTCAGTAATAAGAAATAATTATTAAAACGCAAACTCTTGTTTAATCTGTTTGGCTTTCAAACATGGCGCTGGCACATTTTGTGTCGGAGGGCGACGGCCTTCCAGAGATTGTCTTTCAGTCAAGCGTGCCACTTTCGGATTACTTTCATTTCGGAGCAATAGATGTCGCCACGAACTCTGTGAGCGTCATGTCAAAGCTGTTAAACGAAACCAACCGAGTAGCGACGAGGGAAGAGAATCGACACAAAACTGGTGACTATGAGATTCTTTTCTTTCGGGCTTATAAAACGTATTTGTTTGATATAGTTCGTTAAAAAAGGCAAAAATTTAGAAAGCAGTTCTAAAAATGAGGTGGTACCATCATGGCCGTATCCAGGAATTTTTTCGTAACCCCGAACCATAATGAAACTGAAGCGCCTTTCCCCTCCCCTCGCCCCCACAAACCAAAAAATCCTATTCCCAATGAATTTTTTCCTTTCTTCACGCATAATATAACCATACCAAGACTTAAAAATTACCAAACAAGTCGTTTTAACGCAGCAATCAACATTTTTTTTTATTATTAACAATCAACTTTTTTTGTTGATTGCCGTTTCCGTATATTTCCAAAAGGGCTCCTGAAGCAGGCTTTTTAAAAGATAAATTATATAGCCAATTTCATGTCAGGCGTAAAATTTTGTTGATATTATAAACATGTATGATTAACTCATTTCACACTGTAAGCTTTATTCAAAAACAGGCTATTTTTATTTCGCTTACCAACAAAATAACTGTCTTCTCAGGCGGCGTAACACGCTCTCGCTTTCATGGCAGCTTTTAATTTTTCATCAACTTCTGAATTTTATAGATTTTTCTTTGTTTGGAATTTTAAGATTTTTTACATGATTCGTAAAGCATGATCTTTCATATGAAACCTTACCACCTGTTTACATTACGTGGTTCTCTGGAAGTAATCTTGAGTTTGTAAACAAAACTTAACTCAGTATCGTAGTCCACTATAAAGGACTCTTCGAGCTTCGTGCACCTCGGCCTGAAGAAAACTCCCTCACGTGCGGGGGCTGCGGGGGTGCTGGCTACGGCCCCGGGTACCATCTAACGGAAACGCAACATTTTTTTCATGTTGTTCTTTAATTCGATCACAGATGGTGCCACGCACATTTCGTATGTTTTCCTTACCCTTTAAAACAGACATTACAAAATAAGTAGCTTTCGTATGCATAAACAAAAAAAATCAAAGACAGGTTAAACGACATAGATGATGTCATATTTTTTTTTAATTTCATATTTTTTTATGTCTGGAACTTGTTTTGAAACAAAAAAAAACGTTAATCTCTGCTCTTTCAGTTATGTTGATTGATAGACACGTTAAATATCCAGTGAATTAAAAGTAAACTAATTAAGGTGTCAACAGGAGGTAAAGAAAATAATAAAAGGAAAATGAAGAAGGAAAAAAAATTCTGATTTCGCCGAATTTCGCAGACGTCAATATCGACAGGACGACTTTTTTTTACAAAGGATCTCTGATGAACGGCAAATGTTGAGACATTTGGGCACAGGGTGATTTTAACCTAATTTGAGCATTTTCTGAATCCGAATCTGCCCAGTGCCAAGTCGAATTTTTCGTCCTAAGCCAGGAATCCAAGACGGCGTCCAAAAATGGCGACCGAAAAAAAGTTTATCGGTCCTATTGTGTGCGCGGCGTATCTTGAGCCCTGCACGTATTTTGTGATCGGCTACGTCTTCCTGGAGGGGGCGGCTTTGATCGACGGTCGCCATTGTTTTTGTAACTATTTTGGATATCAACAAGGCACTCTGCTACCAGAAACGTACAATCGATTACTTGTGTTCATTCTGGAGCGAACTCAAGATGGGCTGCGGACAACATAAACCGATTGAAAATAAATTGGTTACCAATAATGTTTAGAACAAAATTTCCTTCAAAAAAGTTTCGATTCGTATTTTTCGTAAAATTAACCCTTCTGCCCTTCTATAAATAATTTTTCCTAATTAACATACGAAGAGGTTGCCGAGGTGCAACTTTCCAATGATATGAGAGTCAGAGAGTGTTTTGGAAGGGGTTCCAGAACTGTCGTTACCGGAAGTGCTACTTCCAATATGGTGGCAGCGGTATGTATGTAATGGCTCTAAAGTCATTTTAATGGGTGTTTTTGAGCCGATTTTACCATACTGAATCTGCCTGGTATTGGATCTGCCTGGTACTGAATCTGTCTGGTACCAAGTCGGATTTCTCCTCAGTTCGGAATTCAAGATGGCAATGAAAAGGGCGTCCATAAAACGTCTTATTGCTTGCAGCATCTAAATCGTTCATTGCACTAAAAATAAACCGGTGACACACTATGTTCTAAAGAACATGTTTCTTCAAAAAATATCGTCTAGATATTTTTGCGCAAAGTAACCAATGTGACCCAAATTCGTCACTTTGTTCAATAACGTGGATTTCGAGATGTCAACAGTGTTTGGTTCCAGAACTGTTTGGTCAAGTACTATATCAATTATGGTGGCAGCCCGCAGCTATCCTTTGTTCCACATTATGTTTTCAGAAAACTGACTGTATGACGCCACATTTTCTTCCACTACGAGTGCAAAAACAGTAACTATGTTGAGTCTACAAGTGTGATATCCACGTGTTTTTGCACGCTTAGTGCAAGGAAACGAGTCGTCATCCAGTCATTTTTCTGAAAATATAATGTGGAACAAACTATACTGGGGGGAAGGGGAATAAGAAAGTCCCTCCACCGAAAAAATGGTCCAAAAAAGGAGCACTGGGGCACGCCACACGTATTATCTAGACACACGCTAGTTTATCGCCGCCAAGTAGACGTTTTATTGTTGTTGGAGCTTAATTGTCAGAGCGTAATTGTTAGAGTGTTATTGTTGTCAGATAGCGGCTCATTAGCAGACCGTGTCTTTTAACTGAAACCAACTTCTACGTGATTTCAGCATACTGGTGTAAATTCCCCATGCGGTAGAAATCTTTGCAAATCGTTTGAATCAGGTGTCTTCGGTCCAGTAACGAAGAAAACATCAAAGCGAAAATGTGGGTACGTGTCCTTCATGGAGAAAAAGTGTCCTCAATAACGTTGATTTGTGTTACTGGTGACTAGTAACTAGTAACTAACTTGTCCGCAGGCTCCCATGTTAATTCTCATAGGGTATAACGACACCTCTACAGCTCATTAGGGAAAGTTGCCAGATCTAATTTTCGGCAGACAGGTAAAGCGCCATATGGGGAAGTGCCTTTTTCTAAAATGGGGGTTGCAGCTAGAAGCACGTGGCCCTGAAGTGGCTCGTAAGTGCAAAATTACTGTTGTAACCATTGTTTGTATTGTCAAACAACAGTAGATTATAACATACTTAAGTGTTGCACGCTTATCGTTTCAGTACTTATATTGTCAAAATGCACTGTTTTTGCAAATAGGTGGTTCACTAAGAGACAGAATATCTTTATCTTTTATTGCAAAGGTTTGGTCTTTTTTTTTTACGGTACACGAATCCAAACTGAATTATCTGCCCCACCACGGTAAAAGGGACCATTATTCTGGAAAGAAGAATAGGAAACAAAATGCACATCGTCAGCACAGGTGGGAACGTGTTCTTTATGGAGAAAAAGTGTCCTCAATAACGTGACGCGGACATCTTATTTTATGTAGACTTACTGTTCTTGCAGTCTAGTGTAAGTGGCGAGTAATTTAAACAGCTGGCAAGTTGATTAGTTTTAGTAATCTTCGTCTACCACCAGAATACTAGAACTGTATGAACATAACCATTCCGTGAGTTTGTAGTATGTGTTCATAATGATTAACGTTTACCTCGGTAGAGCCAAGTGAAGGGGGATGCGCTGATTGAGTGAGCGAAGCGAACAAAAATCAGCGTTTGTTAGCCGGTGCGCTCAAAAATCGGATTAAATAGACTTAAGCATGCGAAACATGGGCATACAACACGCCAAACCATGTCCATTTGGCTGGTGTAACGGCTAATTGGGCAATAGCAAACGTAGGAATTATGAATTAGAAAATTTATAGACACTCCAGACAAAAAAGGTAGAGGTCACTATTAGACAGTGGAATTCTTTGTATTCACAGGCCTATGAAAGTTGTGATATCCACCCAAAACCAAAACTGGTATAAGAGCAGCCGCCAAGTTTCCAAGAAGGGTCGGCCTTTCAAAGTAGTGATATCATTCAACCAGGGAAAGGCCGCCAAGGTTAATCCTATTAGCCAAGGTAATCGCACGGAATAATACTTTGGACGTTAAATGAAAACTTGAAGATTGCTACCGCTCCATAGGAATTGATTAGGTCCTTGCAATTACCATACTGTTACGCTTGTTATTAATTTATTTGGAATGACAATAGCAAATGTGAAATTTATGAATGAGAACATTCATACAATAAAATACCTCCACACAAAAAAGGTAGGGGTGACAATTACACCGTGGGATTTTTGGTCATTCACAAGCCTATGAAAGTCGTGATATCCACCCAAAACCAAAACTGGTAAGAGAAGCCGCCAAGTTTACAAAAAGGGTCGGCCTTTTAAAGTAGTGATATCATTCAACCAGGGAAAGGCCGCCAAGGTTAATCCTATTAGCCAAGTTAACCGCGCCGAATAATACTTTGGACGTTAAATGAAAACTTGAAGATTGCTACCGCTAGCAGCAATCTTCTAGTTTTCATTTAACCTTCGAACTATTAGTAGGTGCGATTAACTTGGCTAATAGGATTAACCTTGGCGGCCTTTCCCTGGTTGAATGATATCACTACTTTGAAAGGCCGAACCTTTTTGTAAACTTGGCGGCTTCTCTTACTAGTTTTGGTTTTGGGTGGATTATTTCTTTACTGTGATGATAGCCTATTTTAATTGTTAGGGATCATTACAGTAAATTTGTTTTAAACAATTCACCTGTGAGTCTATTCCAATCTAAGTCACTTGTGCGGAACCGTGTTAAACGATTCAGCAATACCCGTAAAAACTCCTTATTGGTGAATTGACAATAGCGTCTTCTAGAGAAAAAGTTAGTTCGGTCAAGGAATTGGGCTACTCGATTAGGCTGCAGTGCAACTTGACGCAACTGCACGGTATAGTACTGCTAAGTATTTCCTTACACTTTGGTTTAAAAACAGGAATAACAATGGTTTTCCTTAATATTTTTGAAAAGGTTGTCTTTTCAAAAGCTGGAGAAAAATAATAAAACCCATAAAATAGTTTGTTGTCCTTAATTTAAAACTGACCCCGTCGTGACCTGGACCTTTGCCATTTGTCACGTTACCAAACAATTTTGTTCAAGTTCAGATTTCGTGATTCGTTTGTGAAATAGGGTAATAGCATTGTGAGTTAGATGTGTTTTTGCACCTCAGTCATTGCATTGCTAAAATTCTGATCAGTACTTAATGACCTTGCAACATTTGAAAAATGAACACTGAAATGGGCTGCAAGCATTAGGCTAACATATTGTCGTTTGTAGGCTATCTAACTTCATCTAGTGGCGCAGATCGGGAGTCCCTTCAACAGAAATCTGCAGAGAAAATTTAAGACTGAAGCATGATTACAACATTTGTAGGCAAGCATCGTACTTTACATTCATCTTCCTTAAAACCTACTTCCAACAGTTCGAAGGTCAACGTGACCTCATTATACACTAGCGCATCTCTTAAACGACGGAACAAGGCAATAAAGGGTATTATTGCGGAATCTGACTTTATTTTGCTTGTGGTTTTTACGGTCGGTCTGCCGTAAAGGTTAGTCCCTGGATAGAACCCTTTACAACGGGCTGACTTGCCAACCAGAGAGTGCGGATTTGAGTAGAGAATGCAATTCTGCTCTCATATTTTTATTGCTGTAATTCTGAATTTTTAAAAAATTAATTTCTTTGAGCCTTAAGTCAGCCGAAGTAGTTTAATGCTTATTTGGCTGAACCGGCTCAATTTTGAACATTAGCATACTTTTTGAGAGAATAGATATCTGGTAATGGGAGGAGCCAACCGGGGATTTGAACCGGGAAACCTCCGATCATCGTACGGGCCGAAAGACTGTCCAGAATTGACCAGAATGGTTCCCATACCCGCTGAAGGAGCATGATAGCCTCTTACGCTACCCTAGTCGGCAGTCCTGGTGGGGACTTTGCCAAGGTCCGCTTTCCAGGGGTTCGACCAGATCCGCAAACCTACCGCAACCAGGCTGAGCTCTCTCTCACCTCTCAGCCACGATGACCACTAAAATTGAAAAATGATTGAAACATGAACACATGTCCTCGACGTGGATGTACGTACCCACGTTGTAACTTTCACTTTGTATTTCATCGGTTGACACAAGGTCGTCTGTGAGAAAAGCTGTGGATTTATCTTCCTGGCTCCGGGCTAGATGGTTTTGAAATCCTACGTTACCAAAGCAACGCTAATCAATATTATCTCCTGGTACGCGCGAGAAATGGCGCGGAGCCAGGAGGCAAGACACGTAATTTGCACCCCAGTGGGCCTTGGCTTGAGAAACAAGGACCCTTCCTGGCTTCAAGGTCGTTAAAGAAGGCCACCACTTCCAAATTATTACTTGCTTACGCTAACCGCAGCGCAAGTGGTATTCTTCCACGTACACTTTTTACGCAAAAATCTACAGAACGTAATTTTCAGCACAAGTATTCCGCAAAAGTACACTTATTCGTCATCTGACATCTCGGTTGATGACTCAGAACGAGTGGTGAAACAAGGCGGGAAATTATTTTGGAGACTCGTCCTTTATGCCACTCCTGTTAAAACATTCTAACTATAAGGTAGACCAAAGATAGACCAATACGTAGAATATACAGGGTGTTCGGAAATTGGTGTCAAATATTTTGAGGGTCCGCTGTGTGATCAAAGATGAGAAGAAAAAGTCCTATAAACATGGGTCCGGAAATGCACCAGTCTTTAGTTACAGCCCCCCCCCCCCAGGTTTGGGGTAAACAGTTCTTAAATACCTCGTAATGATTCACTGTTTCCATTCCAAACTCAGGATATGTGCCATTTCATACCTGGTATTTCAGTACTTCATAATACAGTATTGGGTCGCACAACTTATCAGAGGGAGAGGTAATTTTCTTATGGGGGGGGGGGGATCAAACGTGGGGGAAGAGAGGAGTAACTGCTTTGGTCTTGTACTTTAATGAAACAAATTGTAGAAAAAACACATCGTGTGATTGAAAACAATCGAAAGTAGTACTGTACTTTCTTTCATTACGTGTAAAGACCAAGTAGGTTACATCGTTTTCCAAGTTTGTGCCCCCCCCCCTCCAAAAAAAAAACAACTACTGTACGTACATCTCTGTGGAGAGCACCAAACATTATCAATCGGGTATCCTCGCCATTAAAAGTGGGGAATTTTAATGTGTTTGTTTTCTACTCTTCAAGCAAAGAAGCTTAAAACGTAAAAGTGGGGGAATCCTTAGAATTCGGATGATCACTTGTTTCATTGGCCGAAGCGGCGAGAACAACATTACTGTACTCAACCCACACATTTGAATTTGGTTGCTTATTTGTTTGTTTGTTTGTTGCCTTTGTCTAACGCTCCAGCTTCCACAAAGATCATCGCATAAACTTGGTTTTGATTTGGAGGTAAATCTCCACCTCAGATTCTTTGTAGTTTTAAGTGTTAAAGACAAAAATCCTTGAAAACCCAACTTCTAAAAAACAATAACTTAGAAGTCTTAAAAGTTACATTACAGCGGGAAAGCTCTGCCATTCATTAGTTGCTATCCCCCTGTTACGATCTCCCTTCCAGAATGTAATAACATTTATTGACAAAAACAACAACGTTTGTGATGCGAAAAAGTACTGTAATCACAAATTCAAATTGAACATTCGCATATCTGTACAAGGTGACCTTGAACACCATTTGGAGAGTCCACATTTCGGGGTTGACAGACGACTTCTTGTTAATACAGGGGTTTGTTAAATCACATGATGACTTAAATCTAAAGGTGACATTGTGATCCTTTGTTCACGTTTACTGTTCGGTAGTTCTCTTCCCTAAGTATGGAGTATCCAGACATCGAACTGGCAGACATGCACTACATGTATGGTCTTGCAGATGGAAATGCATTGGAAGCACGACGTCTCTACGCTCAAAGGTATCCAGACAGGAATTTGCCATGTGCTAGAACGTTCAATCGTATCCACCAGCGCTTACGGGAAACAGGCTCATTTGGGAGACGGACATCGGATGCTGGAAGACCCAGAACTGTGCGAACTGTTGGCTTGGAAGACAGAGTTCTCCAGCACATAGCAGAAAATCCATCGGATAGCACACGACGCATTGCACGCAGAGAGGGTGTCAGTAATTCGACGATTTGGGACATTTTGCATCATAACCTGCTATACCCCTACCATTTGCAACGTGTCCAAGGTCTTGGCGAGGCCGACCTTCCTCCACGACGAGCGTTCTGTGTGCGACTGAATCATGAATGAGGAGCAGACGCTCATTTCCTGCCGTCTATCCTGTTTACAGATGAGGCTGGCTTCACACGTGATGGCATATTCAACTATCACAACAACCATCTTTGGGACCATGCAAATCCGCACGAGGTACAACAATCTAGACATCAACAACAATTTAGTCTAAACGTTTGGGCTGGAATTGTTGGTGATCATTTGGTAGGGCCTTTTTTTCTACCTCAACGCCTAAATGGAGAAACCTACCTGCATTTCCTCCAGTATGACTTGCCCCAACTACTGGAAGACGTTCCCCTGGCAGTCAGGACACGAATGTGGCGTATGCACGATGGTGCACCTGCTCACTTCAGCCTTTTGGCCCGACATTACCTTGATGGAAGCTTTCCTGACAGATGGATTGGACGTGCAGGCCCAATATCATGGCCTGCTAGATCTCCGGACTTAAACCCGTTAGACTTTTATCTTTGGGGACACTTAAAGTCACTCGTGTACAGTACACCAATTCCCAATGCTGATGTACTTCGCCAAAGGATTGTGGATGGAATGAACCAGATTCGCACAACCCCTGGAATCTTTGAACGGGTTCGTCGGTCCATGGCGCAGCGGCTTCGGAACTGCATCGAGGCAGAGGGGGGTCATTTTGAGCACCTACTATGATAAAACGCTTACGTTTAGTTTGTTTTCCGTCGTATTTATCTTTTTGAGTTGCTTGTCACAGAATGTTCTGGAGAGGAGGTCTTTTGTGGATGCGTATTGCAGTTAATTGCAGCAGAGCCGCAAATGCAATGATACTCAATAAAACTTTGAGTAGCCATCTTCTGTTTACTTAATGATGTTTCATTTCTCGATTGTTTTCAATCACACAGTAATGTGATACGATGTGTTTTTTCTGGTATGTACAATTTGTTTCATTAAAGCACAAGACCAAAGCAGTTACTCCTCTCTTCCCCCCCCCCCATAAGAAAATTACCTCTCCCTCTGATAAGTTGTGCGGCCCAATACTGTATTATGAAGTACTGAAATACCAGGTATGATATGGCACATATCCTGAGTTTGGAATGGAAACGGTGAATCATTACGAGGTATTTAAGAACTGTTTACCCCAAACCGGGGGGGGGCTGTAACTAAAGACTGGTGCATTTCCGGACCCATGTTTATAGGACTTTTTCTTCTTATCTTTGATCACACAGCGGACCCTCAAAATATTTGACACCAATTTCCGAACACCCTGTATACAGCAGCCATAGGTGGCATGTAGGTTTTATAGCGGTCACTATATTCGTATGGATAAAAACTGAACTGGGTATGATTTGTTTCAAAGGGTTGCTCGGTAAGAGAGAGTGGGGGGGGGGGGGTGGATATTACGCTTACGAGCTTGAGTTCAGTTGACTTGAGTTTATTTTCGGTACAGTTTACAAGAAAAGCATTGGCAAAAGGCAGCACTCGCACCACAAGAGCAGATGCTCGCTTCAGGGGTCGGACGAATATTCGAATATTCGTTCGTTATGACCATATTCGAATAGGATATGTTCTATTCAAATATTCGCAAAAATAAAAGGTTCCGTGTAATTTTACGCTTTTAAAATTAAAAAAAAATTGAGTTGGTTTTTAAGTTTACCAGTGGGCTTCTCGAGTCCCAGTCAGTCCAAACTATGATTTCTTTCCTTCCCTCCCAACCAATTTGTAGTGGGAAGAATGATCCATGCGTTTTGGATTGCTCAATTGCAACTGGGGGGAGGGGGGGGGGGCGAAATTACGGATCCGCGCAGTAATCTCCCTAAAATATTGAAGAACTAAAGAATGGGGAAGACACTCAGGGCCATGGTAGCCAGTTGATAGATGACGTCAACATCAATATCATATTGAAAGGAAAACTTCATCTTTGTGAAATGCGGTTATTCCGTACTGTAGTTTTTGGGGTTGTATTTGTGTTGTGTGTGCCTTCCAAGTTGCTTTGCCTAGTAACTTGTAAACTAAATGTGTGGTTATGTTACGTACACCTTGCATTCCGAATAGACTAAATAAAAGTTTGGCATTTTACGATATACGGCTTTTTTTATTTGGAGGGGGCGGGCTTAAATATGGGGAAAATATTTGAACGTATATTTGAGAACTTTTTTTGGCGAATATTCGAATATGTTTTTTCCCTATTCGTCCGACCCCTAGCTCGCTTGTGGGTAAGGGTCGTAATAAAAAAAAGAGGAAAAAACGAAATATCTTCTTAAAAAATAGGAATAAAAAAAACATAATTAATGTGGAAAACAGGGTTTTCAAAATCAAACAAAGAACGATTAAGAACAAATTAATAAGGAAAAAAGAGTGGGGGAGGGGGAATGTACGAGTACTAAGCAGTTAAAAGCATTTCAGAGGGAGAAATCTGTCAGTATTTTAAACGTTAAAAATATATTTTAAAAAATAAATAAAATGTTTAATGGTCACAATTAGTTTCAGACACACCTGTGATGGGTGAAGAGAAATAAAGATGAAGTTAAGAAGGCAAGTATAAAAACTGTACGAGGACAATTCGTCCTGTACGTGTTGTCCCCGGATAATTAATCGGCGTCAGTTCGTTGCCGGACTGTTCGTCCCGACGTTCGAACCTGGTAATTTCGTCCCCAATTTTTATTACTTCTTTTTTATTTATATTAGTTTGCCCACACATAGAAAAGGTTCTATTATTACGTAATTAAGTAAGATGTGTGTGTTCTTACACTATTATTAGCGCTGAAGTTAAAATTTTTGTTCACATTGTAAAATTACAAGTCCACATTAAATATTCGAACCAAATTCCACGTTTTCAACAACGGCGTGCCTTTTAAATGCCAAACTTTTTTTTCATAGCCGTATTAATTGCTTAGTCCTCGTAGAAGGTTTGGATGGTCCAAAATATCTTCAGAATGGTTGTATATAGTGTTCACACAAAGTTTTTAACCTATTCTGTCCGAGTGTAGTAGATCATTTAGCGTGTGTGTTTTTTCGCGGTGGACTCGTTTCATCTTGCATTAACGTTCCAATTGCTGACGCGTGATCGCACTGTTTTATTACATTATCTGCAAATGCTCGAGGCCGCCAAGATTAATCCTATTAGCCAAGTTGATCGCACCGAATAATACTTTGGACGTTCAATAAAAACTTGAAGATTGCTACAGCGAGTTTTCTGTTTTCTTCTGTTTTCATTTAACCTTCGAACTATTAGTCGGTGCGATCAACTTGGCTAATAGGATTAACCTTGGCGGCCTTTCCTCGGTTGAATGATAACACTACCTTCAAAGGCCGATCCTTTCTGGAAATTTGGCGGCTTGGCGGAGGCCACGATCATATGTGGTGTTTCACAGTGACGGTTGAGATAAAAGTAAACGTCTGCACAACACAATGCGCCCCCCCCCCCCCCCACCTTCCAGCCGTCTTTTGGTAAGTTGCCGATAATGCCTGGCGATAAAAGTAAATTTAAAATGCCTCATCGTTTCGTCACATCTTCAGACGTGATACTAAATAGCGGGTATAGCCTTTTTCTAGTCGTTGTAGCTTCTTCAAGCAGAAATGTTAGACCAGCCAAATGACATAATTCATCATATTTTTTGCCAGGTCGTGTTCTAATATGGTCGTCGTGGCTGAGTTGTGAGAGAGCTCAGCCTTGTTGCTGGAGGTTTGTGGATCTAGTCGAACCCCTGGAAAGGGGATTTTGTCAAAGTCCCTGCCAGGACTGCCGGCCACGGTAGTGTGAGAGGCTACCATGCTCCTTCAGCGGCTGTGGGATGTATTATGACTAATTCTGGACAATCTTTCGACCCCGACGATGACTGGGGGTTTCCCGGATCGAATTCCCGGGCTGGCGCCTCCCCTTTACCAGATATCTCTAAAAGTCTGGTAATGTTCAAAATTGAGCCGGTTCAGCCATACAAGCATTAATTGCTTCGGCTGACATAAGGCTCGTCAAAATTAATAAAAAAAAAAATAAGTAATAGTTATTGGTTAAAAACTATTGGTTATCGATTTTTAAACCACGGGTGCGAAGATTTGGCCGCGAGACATGCAAATACGTCGAGGGGCGAAGCCCCGAGACGATTTGCATGT